>JANJYP010044809.1:0-11790 GCA_024605115.1 Rastrelliger brachysoma | reverse complement strand
AATATTTACTCCGATTGACTTACTGATGTTTATTCCTGTTATCACAGAAAAGTGAATGGCCTTGCGGAAACCTGTACATACCACTAATCAATACATATAAACATGACTCATAACATTTCGCCATTCTTCATCCCCAGGCTCATACTATTACTTTAATCAGTCATTTCCTTCCTTTTCCATTTTCTGTTTGGTTTCCCGGATAATTATGAGTTGAGTAAAACCTGGAATGTCTTAAATCATGAAGCGTAGACTCATGTAAAAACTGTTCTGACGCTTACTCAGCAAACTTATCCATCTCTAACTAACCTAACCTTCTTCTTGAACTGACCCCTGCCTCTGCTTACACAACTAATAATTGGAGCACATCCTGCTCATTGTGTTTTTTAAAGTGATCAGGTTGGGAATTTAGTTTTCCTGCCAAAACTGTAAAATGATACCTATTGCTATCCACCAGCTCCTGGATCCTCATATTACTATGACCTGCTGTGAGCTAACCGCGACTCTGAACATGATGGGAAAACCAAATATCTCAGAGGGCGTTTCACGAGTTTACAGCCCTGATGCCATTGTTAGTTTCGTAGGAGCTCATTTGTTTTGTTTGGCAAGGTTAGAGTAAATATTTATATTCTTCTGTTGTGTTAGAAAATTATGTGTATTCAAATCCTGGAGATGGTCATCAACCTAGACTAAATACAGTCTTTTTGATTGTTTTTTTTTTTTTTTACTTTACAGTAAGTCCCTTGCGTGGGTTTTTGTTCTGTCTTTGTAAGTGTGGGTGAGAAACAGTTGTGTTTACGTCATGTTTTGGTGTTTTTTGGCTCCCATCATTGATTTGCCGCCACTGTGAAATTGCTTGGCTTTAAACTGCATCTTTCTGGATCTCTGTTACATATGTGCAGAGTCAGAGGCAGTTCAGAGCGAGGGGCTGCTTCACGACATAATTTGGCACATATATAGCATCAAACGGGTGCAACAATTTGATCTTCGGTGGCTTCTTTATATAACCGTTTATCTGCTTCGCGCAATCTTTCCAGTTCAGTTGCATTCGAGACTTTACAGTAGGTTCAAACATACAAAAAAAGAAAAAAAAACGTTTTCTTCACATCATTAACAGCTGATTTAGACTGAAGTTTTATCTATTGGGAGCCACTGGTGCGCATCTGATAAAATGTGCTTCCTTTTAAGTGTGATGCTTGGAGAAAATGGGTGGTCTGCAGTGGCAGCAAGGCCAAGTGATTTGTGGCCTGTGCGGAGACACAGAAATCAGGAGGGATTAGAAAACATTTTAAAATTCTAGTCTGTTTTTCTCCTTCCCAAAATGCTTGTCACACAGCGGGGGAAGTGTGGAAGTCAAGCGAAAAAATAGCTCAGAATTCCTGCTCAAAGCTAAGGGGGGCCTGCTAGCCGCAAAAACACTAACATGACAATGGTCGGATAACTCAATTAGTCATGAAGACAATTAGGGTGAAGTTGGTTGGACATAATAACAGAGCAGCGGTGAACATATCAATACATTCGTGCAAGGGTAATTAAATGGTCTCAAGGTCAGTGTAACATAACCCTCTGTATACGAGTGTTTGCAGTGCTGGATCTCCACTTGATCTGTTTTCCATCGGTTTCAGAGGGATTGTTTGGTCAACACGCAGCCTCCACAACATGATGGGAGTCAGCATGCGCAGGGTGAGAATGTCATTTCAGATGACAGCATCTGGGCTGCGAGCGAGTCGTAATGCTGCAGTGAGTGAGGAGACGTCCTCGTTCACATCTTTCCAGCGCACTCGAGAGGACATGAGATACACTAGAATCGTAAATGCTTATATAGACCGTCAGGAACTGAAATCTGCAGTCAATCAGACTCCTGCTGCCAGAGACTGAGTCAGATCCTTGACTTCTTCTAGAAAGGACAGACTTTAAGGGCTTTTCACTTCCTTTCAGATTTTTTTTTTTAAGCCTTAGCCAGGCGAGACGGTATCAGATCCTGTCCGCAGCTGTGCGTCTTCAGCCTTTGGTTTAGCTCGTACCTCATATAATTTAGTAACCACTGAGACTGCCTCTAGCTTTTGACATTTGAGGCTTGCAGGGCCACGACCACCAAAATAATCACTTACTCTAAAGACTGCAGTCATTGTCTGGAAGAGCAATTGCACTACAAGTCTTTGAGTAATAATGGCAAACATATCGTAAGTTTTATGAACCTATGGCGCCATGGTGTTTTGACATCATCTTTAACAAATTCTGTCTCTAAAGTAGCCAAATGCCAAAAGCACAAACAAGAAAGAAAGAATTTGTAGCATTAATCACATAGATTTTACGTTATGTTGTCAACAAAAGGGAGATTATTTTAGGTGAAACATAAAGTTGTTTTCAAACATTACAGAGGTCAGTTGACTGCTACCACTCAGCCCCCTCGTCTTTCAGCGATTTGGCTGTGGATCAGCCGTCTATTTCTGCAAGGGCTCCCTCAGCTCGACTGCATCACAGCTCAAACTCCAAATCTGCTCCGGAGGTTGTGGCCTCGCTGGAATGCATCCACAAACACACAACCTCTCCTGCTCTCTCACTCTCGCTGTCATACGTATTCACTCCATTTTTTTCTTAAACTTTCACTCTCTCCCCCCTCTTCTCTCTTTCTTTCTCTCTCGGACATGAACTTCCCCTCCCTCTCAGTTTGGCTTCCCCCTTTGCCAGATGATTACAGTGCAGCTGAAAACTGATCATTTTTCCTTGTATCAGTAGTCAGATTCTGTCCACTTTTAACAACAGATAACCTATATCAACAACACTCGTGTCTAGTATCTACATACATCTTCTTTCTTTTTTGTAATGTACAGCAGGCAGCAGTCCAAACTACTCCATGAAGGGATGTGTGCCTGCATGTTTTTGGTCCAAACAATCAAGAGCACATTATTTGAGCAATCAGCTGTCTGAAGACTGAGTTGATGAAATGAGTCAAACCTGGTGTACTCCTGCTTGGTGGGTATGAAAACCTGCAGCCACATTATGGCCTTTTGTGTAATAGCTTGGGCATTCCTGATGCACAGTATTTGTTAATTATAACTTCTGTTAAAGGGTTGATATAGTGGAAAAGTAGACTTGTACTTGTTTCACTTATTTTCTATCTCCTCTGTCTCTTTAAATTATTTGAAATTTTGAAACTAACGACTTAAGAGTGAGCGTTATTGAGGCAGAACCCATTACTGCATCATACTAGAGTCAAATCAAATATACAGGAAGGTTTATTTAGCATTAGCCAACCCCTGCTATAATTTCTGTACCCACAGTTTGTATTTTAGTCGGATGTTGAACAAAGCAGGACGCTGCAAGTGTTGCTGCTTGTTCCAGGGGATCAGTAATGGAGACAATCTTGTGGTCGTGTGTGTGTGTCTATGTGTGTTTAATCATTGGATGTTACTCGGCTAAAAAAGAAATATAATACTGTATATCTGCGCTAAAGCCAAGATAGCAACATCCAGCTACATTTGTAAAAAGTGATTTTAACTTCATTATGAAACTTAGACACAATAGTACCATTCAGAAACATTGTATTGTCTTCCTTTTATACACATTACAGGATTACAGCACTAAATGGACACAATCCATGTTACTATTACATTTTCTCCCAAATACATGATGCATATGTCATTTTGGGGACTATGTTTCCAGCAGAGAATTTAGGATCCAAATGCAGCTGTGTTTATGCAGCATTGATTAATCAAACTTTAATTCACACATTTTTCATTCACCAACTGATGCTCTTTTGTTTGTTTTTATAATGAAGATGAAGTAAAACAGTTAGCTCTATTGATGTGGTCCAGCATCACTAGAGAAGATGCAACGCAAACACCGTCTGGCTTTCATCACTGTGTCACAAATAAATGAAAAACAGCAGGAGGGGCAATACACACGTCGCCATTTTGTGTCCTTGACAGCCTTGAACAAGAGGGGGGAAGTGTCACGATTGAAAGAAAGTCAAATACTTTAAAAGTAGACCATTAAGGCTTATCTGTTTAATCTTTATGAGCTGATTGGATTACCATTTTATATCCGTAAAGCCAACTGTAAATGCAACTAGGACATACAGTTTTCGGGTGAGCTGAAACTCACCCAAACTACCTCAGGGAAGTGGTCAAAAAGACACTGAGACCACAAATTGATCAAGTGTAAAAGGATGCGTCTACATAAGCCACATATGTCATCACGGTGCTCCAACTAAAACATCACATCTCCAACCACAACGGCCACAATCCTTGAACAATGTGACCACAGAGTCTGTAACCGAACTGCTCAAAACAAGTGAGAAAAACAAAAGTTTGAAAAGCAGACATCTTGTTGCTGTTAAGTTACACGTGTGTTTGTTTTCAGCACAAATGCCAGTTAATACTGGTCCAGGATACGGATAACTTCAGATGTGAATGTACCCTCACTGTTTAGCCTGAGGAGCTGCAGAACACCAACCAGGCGTTCCCACCTCCTCCTGCTGAAACCTCAGACTCCACCACTCACAACCCTCACGCTCCGACCTTTTGTCAGCCTAATTTATCTGCTGTTTAAATAGCTTTTATTTCTGCTTGTATTCTGCCTTATATACAGTCATTCCCGGTTTATGTACACCCCCCCTCCACCCCCACCCTCCAAAATGAAAAAAACACACATCTCCCCTGTGCTTGTCTGGAGGATGTCTACTATAAGAGGTCACTTGTGCACACAATCATTTTTCAGCCAAACAGTGCGTCCGGATGAGGTGAAAACAGATGGTTACCCCTTACGGTGAATGGAGGCAGTAAAGCTGCAGTGTTGCATCATGACTAAGCAGCCCAAGGCCAAGATTTTGATGAAGGCGAAGAGGGATCGGTGGGGGTTAAACCCCCCCTACAGCGACTCTCCTAATTATGAAGTTAAATGTCAGACGTTTACTGAGGGAATTTTAATTTAAGAGTTCATTTCCAAAATACTGTTCACGTATTTTGCAAACACTCAGATTCACTTGTAATTAATCTTTCAAGATATGTGAAATGTAGTGTTCTTGTTTTGTCAAGCAAGAGCTTATGTTGCCCATAATCCCTCAAAAAGTACCAAAATGTTTTGATTTTGTGCTCTTAATCATTTTGTCAGCTGTTTCAAATGGTGGATATCTCTTTTAAGACTCCTCAGGAGGCAGGAATCTTGTTGCTGTTGGCACACATGACAGAGCTAAAACCAACCAGGCTCCAGAGGTTCAGCTCACGTGTGCTCGGGTCTGAGAAACTTCAGCGTCATGCAATCTTGTGATTAATTCTTTTGCATTTCTGCATGTGACATTTTCCTACCTCTATGGGCCCAATTGTGTAGGTTGAAGGTAAATAGGTCGTCTGTTAATCGCAGGGTTGGTAGTTTGTTCCTGTCTGTGTCTGAAACTCTCCTTGGGCAACCCACCAAGACCTAATTTACTCCCAATGGTCAGATCAGCACCTTGCATGGTACCTCACTGCCATCTGTGTGTGTGAATGAGACAAAGAGTGCTTTATAAATTTAACTCTTTTTTTTTTGATTCTCAATGAAGGTTGACAGTTTTTTTTCTGTGCATGTGGATGCAATCAGCTGCTTAGAAACTTTTTGCTCACTTCAAATATTTGAAGTCACTGAAGTCAACTGTGTTCACATTTTTAGGCTAAATGATCATATCACACACATTAGAAGTGATTTCTTTTATACAATCTACTGAGTCTGCAAAAAATATAATACAATTATTTTCATTATTGATGATTGCTTTCAATTAATCATTTTTCTGTAGCATATAACCCTAGAATTTCTTAGAGCTCATAGTGACCACAGTGTCTATTTATTTCTATACACATTTAAAACAAGTTTACCAAAGGGCTTTACACAAACATCAGTAAAAGTACCGTATAATAAGTTCAGTAAAATAAAATACAACAGTATACTAAACACATACAGGAATCACCAGAAAATTTCAAGTCTGGCTCACAACAGGACCAAGAGGACCAAAAGCCAAGGAGAAGAAATGAGTTTTATGTCTTCAATGAAACAACATGCGTAACTATTCCACAGCTTTGGAGCAGCCACTGAGGATGCTCGGACACCCTTGGTTTTAAACCTGGATCCGGGGACCTCAAGCAACACCTCATTTGATGATCTGAGGGGTCTGACAGAATTAACATTAACATCTTGTTTTGCCTGATCAACAGTTCAAAATTCAAATATATTCAGTTTATTATCACATAAGAAACAATGAAGATTCAAATCCTGACATTTGAGAAGCTACAACCAGCAATTATTTTCCTGATTATTTGCTTCAACAATGACTAAAACAATCATTCAAAATGAATTATCAACATTGTAACAAATTAAGTTTCTGTCAATCACCTAATTGTTGCAGCTCTACATGGTACCATTGCTTCTTAACAAGCTTAAATAACCAACAGGGCAAAGCAGGCAACAGTCCTGAGGCCTAGGACCCCCCCCTAGACTCACTACATGCCTGTTAGTTTTGGTAATTTAATTAACTGCTAATCTATTTGGGAATTTGCACCACCTACGTACAGTATGAAATTACTGGGGCACCGTGTCAAAATCATAGCTTTAAGACATTGCTAATTACTTTAGTTTATATTGTGTTCTCATGTTACATATTACTGCACAGAGTTATGTTTAATCGCATTACTGCAAACTAATTGAAACATTGAAAACTTCACGCCATATTTTCTTATTCAAGCATGAGTTGGTTTCTGGGCTTATAATCAAACTCCCATGTGTGGAGTGTGTTTGGACTGTACTGTACTCCACTTATCAATGAGATCTGCTTATGTGACCTCACTTTGATTTTTTTTTTTTTTTTTTTTTAGCTTTGCTGCAGAAAGGTGTACTGTACAGAGTTTGGATCTCACTCTTGAATTCAATGTTGGATTCTTTGTAAATTCCATCTCCTGCCAGTTCGAGGAGTTTCATTGATGTCAGTAAAACTCTGCTTACACACACACTTTTTCTTTGCTGAATAGCTTTGCAACCACTTATCTGCAACAGAGTTTACAGTAACACAATTGTTTCTGTGAGTTTTATGGCCCTGCAGTAGCCTAAGCTTTTAATCAGGGAGTAACGTGGTGTACAGTATATCACAAGTCGGGCTGACAGCTGAATGACGACTCTTTCACTCACTGGTGAAAGGAGCTCGGCTGCACACAGCAACCAATTCAGTCAATGACGCTGATGATTCAGTACAGTCAGTGCTGCTTGAGGATTTGATGGTAAGGATTTATTCATTTATGTACTGAACACTACTACAAGCCAGTTCTCTGTCTGTTTATTGCAGAAAATCTGGAATCATAAAACACATTATTTCCTGTGAGCCAAAGATTTTTCTCATGAAAGTGTTCAGAACAGCAAGTTTTACAGCTTTCATGGGGTTGGATCACAGATGAGAAGGCTGAATCACTGCTGTGTTATAGCAATCGGCAAAAAGAATTTGGCAATATTTAAAATTTATTTATAATGTCAAAGACATTCGCTTTGAAATGTAAAGTTTTAGTTTTAACTATCTGAATGCAGGCGATGCCACATCAATCAAAAATGAAAATGAGTCTATCTCTGTTGGTGCAACTCAGCGTGTTTGGGGGAAATGTGTACACATTAAAACCTCTCAATCCAAAATCCTCGAATCCAACACGTCTGCAGGAGAGAGGCAACGCGGTTCAAGAGCAGCGATGCACAACTCGATGTGAGGATGATTAAACCAAGTGCACCAGTCAAGAAGGAGTGACAGAATTCTCAGTGATGGAAGCCAGACAGTGAAACAGTTCCTGAATGGTTTGGTGAGGTGAAGCAGACCCAGTGACTAAAACATATTACATGATTACACTAAACTGAAGAAAGAGGAAAAAAGGTCCGTTTTACAACTCAAACTGAACTGACTTCACGTTTCACATGCAACGATGCTTGAAACCAAAATGTTACAGATACAATCAGGAATTTAATCCTCTCTCCAAGTTTTGATTTTTTTTTTTTCTTGAACAGTGTAACTGATGGATGGAAAATACGATTGTTAGAACTTTCTTTGTGTCAACATAGCATGCTATAAATTTTAGTTTAAGAAGTTTTGCCCAGTAAATCACAACATAACCATGCAGTGTTTCAATGGGCGACACAGAATGGCAATTATAGAATTAAGAAGTAGCACTGATTTGATCAAATAGGACAGTACAGAGCCGCCTGGATTCAACCTGATTTATACTGCAGTCCCAAACGTAGTGATGTAATTTCACTGAGGAGGATGTGTCATGACTGTGTGATGAAGAGCAATGTTCCATAGAAGCATTTTCTTAAAGCTGCACTTGGCATTTTCGCCACGTCTGTAAACCAGTAATTTTATTTTTATGACATTATGTTTTCAGTGATATTTCAACAGTATTAAGCATTGATTGATTATTACAAAAAATGTACCAGATTTATTTCAGATGAACGAGTTCAATGCTCATTTTGAAGAAGAGTTGTTTTTTCTGCTTCATGAAGAAGCTGTTAAATGTCCATTTAGTGGTTAGATTTTAACCAACTTTTATCCATTGATTTTCCCACACTTAATATTTAAAACAAACACCAGTAAGATCCAATTTAATTTAGCTAGTCAGCATTGAGATGTTAGCCACTAATGTAACTTAGCAGTTAGTTTACATTAACTAACTAAATTAAACTAAATTCAGTCATCATAAATCAAACTATTCAATGTGACAAATGTAAATGCAGTTTTGTTTGGCGCTAGTGGCTCAACACTAAAAATGCTAACTGGATTAGCTGGCAATAAGCTAAGCTAAAACGGGGAGCACAAGGCAAACCCCCTATGCAAAGTGACTAAAAAGGAAGACATGTATTTGAAATTGACCCATGATGACACCCTGAACAAGAAAAGTGGATGCCAGGGTGGCGGTAGTGGTGGTGAAACTAACGCAGTGCTTCATTTAACTGTAGTTTTCTTAAATTCACACTCAGCAATTAGTCTGCACTAAATGGCCTTAAATAAATACTGGAATACAAGTTTTGAAACGTGCGTACCCACATGTTATTTAAACATTCAGTATCAAAGGTCTGGATACACCTTCTCATTACTTTGAATGACAAACCTTTGGCTGACACTTGTATGCCATCCTCTTCAAGGCTGGTGGAGCTGATGAGGTGCAGCCATCGAAAAATACCACAATAGAAGTTAAAATATATGGTAAAAGTGTGTTATGTAAACATAAGTTCAGGGCTGGATAATATGGTTTAAATCAATCATGACAATATCTATACAGATTCAGATTTCTTTATCATTGTAATTTTTCATTATGCACTTTCATACACAAGAAAAAATGAAATAAAAAAAATTTATCCCTCAAAAGACAATGACAAAAACTAGTATAAAAAGAAAAAAATGAAGCAATCTAGAATGAATGAATGAATTAGCCTGGACACAAAGTGCAAGAGTGCCTGTTATCTGTAAAGTGCATTTATTCAAGTGCATTGTCCTTTAAGTAGTATTAATAAAAATATTCCTTTAATGTCAATAAATATCACTGCCAAATGTGTAAACAATCATAAAATAGTGAAATTAGTGTGTTCCATTAGTATGCATTACATCAAAAACATGACTTGTCTTTTCTTAAAGTGTAATTTGTTGAACAGAACAGTGTAGACAACCCCATATGCTTTCATTATATCATCACGAAGGAATTGCTGATAAAGATAAAGTTTCTATGTCACTGTATGTGTCATTTCTAATCAGCAAATCCTGATACTGTATTCCAAAGTAAACAAATTAATTAATAAAAAAAACTTTTCATGAATAAAATGACCAACTTGACCAATATCCAACATCTTCAATCACAAGTTTGCCTCAAAGGATTTTTACAATCTGTACAGCATATGGCTTCCTCTATCCTAAACCCTCACTCCAGCCTTGTTATATTAATGCCAAAATAATCATAAAATGATACCAAAGTCATTTTTAAAAAGTCCAATATTGTCATGATGCAGTTGTGCTGCTGATTTACTCCTGATTTATCTAATGCAGAAATATTAAAGGGCTAAACAGTATGGCTTCTTTGATTTTTTATCATTTTGTGGTATACATGCGTACAGTGTCCTGTTGCCAAACCCCATCATTACAATACAATAATAATATTGAATTATTGCCCAGCACTACTGCCGTGATAGCTGTTGGAAGTAACAGGATGAATAAATCATTGCTTCATTGGATTACCAATAGCCTGTATAAATAGGAGCCAGTAAGTTGTTGCTGAATGTTTGTTTTGTATTTTACTGATTTGTCACATCCTGTGTGTACAGAAGATTTTCCACCAGTATTTCATACTCAATATTGGAATACAAGTTGGACAAATCTGGACAATCTTTTGGGTCTTGTTTAATGCTATCCTATTCCTTTGAAGTTTTCTACACTTCAGCTTTGAATTATAAGTCTAAGGTTTTTTTTTTTCATATGATGAGTTCCAAAAAATCCAGGCTGCAGCTAAATCAAATCATTTTGTGACCCAGAATGAAAAAAAGAAAAAAAAATCACAATAGCCAAGGTACCACTTTGCTGTCGAGAGGGGAAAAAAAGACACATTTTAGCATTTGGCATCATTACATTTGAAGCAGTTTTCTTAGCAAAGTGACACAGATTGTGATCAATACATCACCTCACAGTATGTTGCCTGCTGGACAGAAATCAATAGAAGTAGAGTTCCAGGACTCAAACTGTTAACAGCAAAGGTAAATCATCAGTAAAATCATCCATGCGTGTGGTTCCATTTCAGATGTCCAGGCTCTATGACCGTATAGCGAAAAAATAAATCTCTTTACTGAGATTGGAACCAGAGCTTCTCGTTTCCAAAAAGGCTTTGTTGATGTCATTCACCATCTATGCCAACTCCATCCAACCCCAAAGTTGGTGACAATATAGGGGTACCAGCACTCAGAAGTCTATAAGTGATGCTTTTCAGTTTTTGGAACATTTAGGGTTGAGTCATTTTTTCACACCTAAACACATCTCAAAAAGCCCACNAACCGTTTAGTATAGGTCACTTTGTGTCATGATATCAGGCCAAAAATGAAATCTATTTAACCTAAACTTCTTGGGCAATCTTTAGCACTTGTATGACGTATGTAATGCACAAAAAGATCATCAGATTGAGTGAGAGATGTAGGACTAACTTTGTAGTGGAATACATTGGTTGAATACTTCAATGTGTTTCTATTTTGTACTTTATCATGGCTCATGTATGTCTGAGAGGGTCTGAATACAAAATAATCTCCCCTATGTACATTAGCAGGAGTGTATTTGTCTCTTTGAGTGTTTATATCTCACCTTTTGTGCTGTATGAGATATTTAATGGAGAAAAATATACTGCTAGATACAGGTCGTGCTTGTGTATAAATGAAGAAAAACACAAATCACTGCTAACATACTGTAAGAGACATTTTTGAAGTTGGGTTTCATCTTGTCTCTGAATTTTTTAGTGGGGTCTGTAAAACATAAAATTTAGGGTCAATGACAAAAATAAATCCATGTTTTATGTTATTATGGAAAGCAAAAATAAATAAATAGCACTTTCTTCATGTGACCTACGAAGGGTTAATGTCTTTTTTTTTCTCAGTGGGGAACACACTGATGGAAGGAATCATTGGTTTTCCAACACTTAGACATTACTAATTAACTGTAAATAGGCTAATTGTGATGGTAAAAGCTGACACTTAAGCTCTCCAAAAGTCAATAAAACAAAATCAATATGCTGTTTTCTGCTTTGGTGGGTGGTTCATACAAGC
>JANJYP010044780.1:0-12308 GCA_024605115.1 Rastrelliger brachysoma | reverse complement strand
TTTTTTTTTTTTTTTTTTAACTTAGTTTTGTGTAATCTCGTTGAAATACCGTTAGTTCCTCATCCACATCAATGGGGAATTTGTTTCTATGCAGCCAATCAGCTTGCCTCATTGTAAGTCATATTTACATGAAGTTGTCATTTTGTAGTTTTATCAGAGGCAGACGGTCACACTGGCTAACAGACAGACAGCATCCTGATACACACATGAGCCACAGTCTCTGAACAACAACACACATTAACTTTTCTGGTCAAGTCTCCTTATTATCTAACTTGCATGAAGACATATGTCCTTCAGTACATTAAACCGTTTGTAAAGATATCAATAGTAAATGAAGATATTCAATCAAAAACACAGACACTGACACACTCCTTCAGCTGCTGAGACAAAAAGGAATATTTCTGATATTTCTGAAAAAATTTGGTTTATAAAAAAATAAAAGGAAACTAAATAATGGAGAATAATTTAAAAACAACAATGCTGGAGTTCCTGTTGGAGTTGTGAGTGATGTGATTTCAGCTGGACTTTTAGAGTAAGATTTACATATCAGAGAGGATTTACCAGCAGTAATTTTGTTTGATGTACTTAATATTATACTTTATTAGGCCCAATATACTTTTCTGTATGTTGTAGTAATTACGTTTCGCTTAATAGCAAACTGTGGAAAAAATACAAACTGCACAGCAATTTGTAACAGCATGAGGAAGGATTTTACGAAAAGTCAAGATGTAAAGAGTAGAATTTTTGAGAAGTAATCTACGGTGAATGCGCGCTTGTGTGTCTTTGCTTGGCCAACACACAAACCATCACAGTGGTTCCCCGAGAATTTTTCTAAGCAGCGGCACTTTCATGGTATACTGTATCATTTGCTCACATCTAGTACCCTTTATCTGCTGGAGGTGGAGAAAGTGTGCAAGGCTTTTGTTCATCATTATTATTATGTGTAGTATACAGCAACATTCATCATTTAGTAACAGAACCATAATGCATTGCAGCAAAAGTTGAGCAAGGTTCAGCATTTCAACAGGTTTGACGCCTGTTGTGCCAATACGGTGGTCTAATTGAAACGAATGTGGTGTTGCACTGTATCAAGTAGTGCTAATGTCAGTTTGAATATGGCTCACGGGCTCAGTACCCTGGCAAACCAGTTTGAATGACATAAAGAATTGAAAAATAATGTTTCTCACTCCAGGTGGGGAAAGGAAATGGTTTTCTCTTTACAGTTTATCAGATTGTATGGGAGCTGCTTGCATTAAAAAAAAAACAGTTTAACACTGTTACATTGTGTTTTAATAATGGTTAAATAATTAGCAGAAACAGTACATCTATTACAAAACCTGCAAGTTAAAAATTTCAGACTTTTTTGTCGACATGAACTACGGTGGATTTAGCGCGCAGACACAGATACTCAACACCACAACAGGCCCACACAGTCCTCTCTGTGTGGGGAGCTCTCAGCGACTGGGTTGTGACTGTTTCAGCAAAGAACAGCGGAGGGTAGGAGTGAGCGTGGTGCTCTGCAGTCTGCTGGATCTGATTGCCCATCCCCCACCCCCGCTGGCGGACTGGCTTCTTTGCCTCCTCTCTTTTTCATACAGACTCACATACTTTCACATTCACTCTTGTATAAGAAGTGGTAGTTTAGGCATTGCATCCTGGTGCCTATCCATAAGAATTGAGATGATTCATGTAAATATCACATCCTAAGAATAACACAACAGTATTGTTCATGCATGAACACAGAAAAACTGTCTTTAAATAATAATTCCAGTAACATCCTCCCTGGGTTTTACTCATAGTAAAATTACTTAAGCTATGAGCTTGTGTCTTCGTGGCAAATGAAAAAGTACTGGATAAACATAATTTTCAATGAATTATTTTTTCTCAACTTTTCTTTCTTTGTTGTCTGGATATAACAATGTTAAAGTCACAACAATTTGTGCACAGTTAACTGCCTTCCAAAACACCCTCTAAACATCTTAAAAGTGATTTTTTTTTTTTTGCATTAACATCAGATTAATTGACTCTCTAATAAGGATAATTTGGGATTCACACATTGATTATTAACACCCATCTGAAGCACTACATGAGCTTGGTTGCAATGCACAATGATTGTATGATTGAGTCTCATGGCTCTTAAGTTTCCAGCTAACCAGTTCTGACAGTATAAATGTGTGCTGCTTGAGACTGAGACAGATTATTAGTTTCTTTGTCTACTCTGTGTGCCAGTTTTTACAGGAAGTTCCTGACTTCCTTGATTGATCTCTTCTTGCTTGCTTGTAGCACAACTTATTGGCTTCCTTTTTGAGAGCATCGGTGTATTAAGAAAACTGTATACATTATTCTTTAATGACGCCCCACTCACTGTACTGGGCGACTATGTCAACATTTTTGGGCCTAAACAGCATGGGTATACAATTTCTTCTTCCTTCATACATGAATGGCACGAAAATAACAGTAGCAATGTTTGAGACCTAGATTGACTTCTCCAATTGTCATAATACAACTGGTCATTTTGGGAATTATTTTTGGGCCAGTGTTTGTCACATAACCTGCAATTTAGACTGTGGTCCTTACACCAGAATCTACGCACTACACATGCCAGCACTGTTTCTGTAACCACATAGTGCTGTGAACGAGCAAACCAAAGACCTGCACAAAATAATTAAACAGAAGCCAGTAGATAGCTGGAATTGCAGGTAGAGACACTGAGTTGGAGAGGGAAGTTTGATTCTCTTTTACTCACTGAGCAGATGCACCACACGTCTAAAATGCTGCCATTGAAATATCAGTCCTGTCCAAACCCTCTGCCACAGCAACTGCACACTGATGCTCCTTTTTCCCCACAGATTATCTGTGCAGAGCTGTCAGATTGTTCTACAAATTCTGATTCTGCCTTAGTTTCTCCCCCACACTCACTTTCCTTTCGTTTCTCTGTTTCACAGATGGTGGTAAAGACCTACATGGACATGGATCAAGATTCTGAAGAGGAGAAGCAGCAGTATCTTGGTCTGGCGCTCCACCTCGCCTCAGAGTTCTTCCTCAGGAACCCCAATAAAGACGTACGGCTACTAGTAGCCTGCTGTCTGGCTGACATCTTCAGGATCTACGCCCCGGAGGCCCCCTACACCTCACATGACAAACTCAAGGTTAGGAACTGACCCTGCACAACAGTTTCAAATCTTCTAGTGACAGACTCAGTACTGACCCTAAGAATACTGTAGCAAAAACAGTCACGTCTTTGGTTTTGCTGACTATACCAGTTAAAATAACTCTGTAGTTGTTATGCACTCTAAATAACACAATAGAGCAAAATGAAGTTCCTGAATGTTGTTTTGTTAATCTGTACTATTAACTTGGTGATATTTGACTATGTTGGACTGACAGTCAGGCTGGGAGTCTTTCAAAGTCATTAATCTTCTTATTCAGGCTCATCTTCAAAAAATGTGTTTAAAAAAACTAGTTGTTTAGGACTCTCAGCATTAAAATTTAACACTACCAATACAGAAATTAAGAGTCATTGTTGATTTTTGTAGCAGGATTTGCAGGTCCAAGTAGCATGTTGATCTAACGAGTGTTTCCCAGCATAGTGGGGAAACATACCACATAAACACAGTGTCTGTAGTTTGATCCTGGCTGTAGTCCTGTGTTGTATGTCATTCTCCATCTCTCTCTTCCTTTGTTTCTTGTCCTCTCTATTGTTGTTATATAATGGACACATAGAAAGTGTTTCCTGCAAAACCACAGTGAGCATCTCAAGGTTTCTAATGTTACAATGAAGCACATCTGAGCTGAATGTTGGCTGACATTGCAAACCACAGGGATCAACTTTTATCACTGCTGCTGTGTTGAGAGCTTGCCAGAAAATGTCTTTTATGTTTTTTAATCTCAAGTGTTTTTTCTTGTCTTCTCTCCAGGATATCTTCCTCTTCATCACTAGACAGCTAAAAGGACTGGAAGACACCAAGAGTCCTCAGTTCAACAGATACTTCTACCTGCTGGAGGTAAAGCTTAGAGAAGAGATCATTGCATGTGTTTTATGGAATATAATTCAAAGGAGAGCACACTATTCACTGCTTATGGATTTCTTGCATGCTCCTCTAGAACCTGGCGTGGGTTAAGTCATACAACATATGCTTTGAACTGGAGGACTGCAACGAGATCTTCATCCAGCTTTTCAAAACACTCTTCTCTGTCATCAAGTAAGGCTATTTTCACACTTTTTTGTTCTCTACAGTAATTCAAAAATGTCTGTATTTATCAGACTCTCCGTTGTAGATGATTTTAATTTTTACACTTGCTGTCAGTTTGAGCATGTTCAGTCGTCAATAGGTTTTGCACTGTGACATTTTGTTCTTGCTTATTTTCTCTCTCTCTCTCTCTGTCCCTCTCTCTTTGTCCCTGTCACTCTCTATAGTAACAGCCATAACCAGAAGGTGCAGATGCACATGATGGACCTGATGAGTTCTATCATCATGGAGGGAGATGGAGTCACGCAAGAGCTGCTGGATACCATCCTCATCAACCTCATCCCTGCACACAAAGTAAGACAAACACATAGACAGTATAGGGTTGGGGATGTTTTGTTTAGGGTCAATTCACATTTTCTTTTCAATTGACACTCCTCAAAAGCACAAATGAAAGGTGCAGACTGGTTTGGTGAGTCATTTTCAGTCTGTACTTCTAATAGATGGTAATGCTAAGTTCACTACAAGATAGCCACAGTAAGATAGCCAACTTGAGTCACAATAGTCCTATAAACTGCTGCTGCTGGACATGTAGTGTCATAAATCATCTAGGGACATGGGAGAGGGGGGAAAAAACACAACCTTTTATGAGATCTTGCAAAAATAATTGTGAGATTTTGCAAAGTAGTAAAATGGACACAACAATGGAGTACACACATCNAAATAATTGTGAGATTTTGCAAAGTAGTAAAATGGACACAACGATGGAGTACACACATCGTCCATGGGAGAATTTTATTGAATTTTTTTTTTTTTTTTTTTAATGAACCTCACATATAAAGGTATTATATCAGTTCTTCGATGTAGACATGGCTTTAACATAAGACTGAAAAGATCACTCAAAGCGAAGGGGGCTTTCTCGTCGTGGGGGTGGTTGGCATATTTCTCAGACTAGTTTAAAACATTTTGGACCAAATCTGTATCAGTGAATTGTTGACCGAAATATGCAAAGCTAAAGTAATTAATCAGTATTTAAAAAATGTTTTAAAACAGAATCTGAACAAACAAGCATATGATCTTGCCAAGACTCTGCTGAAGAGGACCGTCCAGACTATAGAGACGTGCATCGCAAATGTAAGCAGCAGCCTGCACACTGTTATTTTTCTTTTCTCTCCATGTCTGTATTTCATTCTCATTTGGCCTCTGTATTTTTGTTATTCTCACTCTAGTCCTTATAAATTGCCAACAGAAATCGCAGTCTGTATCTGCAGTGCATCTTTGTCTCACTGTGTTTTTCCTCCTTACTCAGTTCTTCAATCAGGTTTTAGTGATGGGCAAATCATCAGTCAGTGACCTATCAGAGCACGTCTTTGACCTCATCCAGGAACTGTTTGCCATTGACCCTATGCTGCTTACCTCTGTAATGCCACAGCTGGAATTCAAACTTAAGGTCAGAACACACACACACACACTGATGCTTTTCCACCACATTTCTAGCATTACTCTACTGGATTTGGGTACCAGGCACATGATTTTCCACTAGTTCATGGTACCTCTTCAATGTGGGCAGGGTCGTCATAGCACAGCTGCATGAAACTGCTATCACGTTGTTATGTACGCAACACAAACAATGGAGGACATTGTGGAGATATTGTACTTGTTGCTTGACTTAAGAGAAGGTTGCAGCTGACGAGACAGTGTTTAAAAACAGCAGCTTTGATTCTTGTGTGACATTCATTACTCTTTCGTGATTTCGTGACTCTTTCACAGTCAGCCGATGTCATATATCAGGGCTATTCAACCATGTGCCATGGAGGGCCATGTGTATATACAAGTTTTCCTTCCAACTAAACACTTCCAACAGGTGATTTCACTGATTAGCACACCTCTGTGGCTGAAGGGTTAACCCTTTTAAAAAGATAATTTTAACATAAATTGAATTTAATGCGGCATTCATTTCCGGGTCAGCGAATCACGTCACACCTCTGGCTGAGAGTATCCAGTTGAGTATGGTGCTCTCTGACCTGGAAATCAATGTGGATGCCGCGGTAAGTCTGATTTTGGTTAAAATTATCTTTTTAAAATTATTTTTTTTAAATGACAACAGGACGAAACTGTCTGGTGCCCAAACGCTAGGAGTGACAAAATGATTGATTCTTGAACAAAATGAATACGGAACTGAAGAAAACTGAATATAAACATCCACATACTGCAGTTAGGTGTATGGATGGTATGAGATGAAATGATCATAGCTGAGCTGATTTCTGATACAAACATTGATTATGACTGGAAATGGCCTTTTAACTGCCAAGGTCTGAAGCTCAACAAAGAATGCAGTTCTCCTTGAGTCAGTAGGGCAAGCTAATGTGCCACCATCTGTTATCTGGGTAACAACCTTCACCTAGAAACTCAGCTAAATTGTTCTTTTAAACACCAAATGCAAGTATTAAAATAAAGTGAAAATGAATATGAAACCAGTTTTAACATGCAAAATTATTTTTAACTTATTGCAATGGAAAATTATTAATGGAACCTACAGACTTCTGCCACAATGAATGCCACTTTAAAATATCCAAAAAACTACACACTACTTATGGTCTGTTGCCTTGCAAACACATTTTAAGAGGACACTTTTGCTATACAGGTTGAGTGCTCAGCTATTGTACTCAGATTGTTTCCATGTGTACTACAGACTCTAAAAGATATATGAATATCAGTTAATAATTAATATTCCTATGCTTATATGTGGTATTGGATCTGGGCGTAATATGGAATTAATTGACTTTTTGTCCAAGTTTTGTTTGTATCCAGACTGAAAAATGTTCTGTATGTTACGTTTGCAGAGCAACGATGGGGAAGAGCGCCTGGCTGTTGTACGGTTGCTAGCAAAGTTGTTTGGGGCCAAAGACTCAGAGCTGGCCTCACAGAACAGACCGCTGTGGCAGTGCTTTTTAGGGCGGTGAGTGCTGCTTTAAGCTTATCTATTTCAGAAAGTTGTTATTGTTATTGAAATTGTTATTATTTGCATTTTCCTAACCTAAAAAGTTTGGGTTTTTTTGTTATAAAAAGTGGATGACTCACTGTATTATGACGGCTTGTATTTTAACTTAAATTAAGATGGTATTAAATAACATGTGAAAAGACAGTGATCACTGGAGTCGGTCAGTATCAGATCGTGGGACACCTCAGTGTGTCACTGAAATGAAAATTGAGTGGAAGGAAAAGCTGCCCAGTAAGGGAAAAAGGTTTATCTTCTCTCAACCACAACATATAACTGCTATTGGGAACTACTCACCCCATAATCAGCTGACCACTCACACAGTGTGTTATTCAAGAAGAGAGCTTATAAATAGTCATCCTCTCTGTCAACTATTTGGTTGGTTTCATTTACACACTTAGTTTGTAATTTCTGCAGTTAGTCACATTCTTATTTACCTGCTGACTCAAATAATGATGCAAAATACATTTGAGTGTATTATATACGTAACTGTTGTTTTTTCTCCCAGATTCAATGACATCCATGTTCCAGTTAGGCTAGAGTGTGTAAAGTTTGCCAGCCACTGCCTCATGAACCACCCGGACCTGGCCCGTGATCTCACAGGTGTGCCTTAATCCATGTCTCCATGAATGTTTATCTCCTGTGTATGCTTTACTCTCCCCTCTACTCAAATTCAATTGACTCTTCACATAATCTTCAAACAGACATATATTTATGTCTTTCTCTGCTGTATTCAGAGTATTTGAAGGTGCGCTCCCATGACCCAGAGGAAGCCATTCGTCATGATGTCATTGTCACCATCATCAACGCTGGGAAGAAGGACCTTAACCTGGTCAATGACCAGCTGTTGGGCTTCGTACGGGAGAGGACCTTGGATAAGAGGGTGAGACAAATGTGCAGACACATGCTGCATCAGTAGTAGTATAAGTATAAAGGAAATAATTTTTTTTAGTAGTGAGGGTGGGACTTGGAGAAAGTCCCACATCACTTTAACATACATATATATATATATATATATATATATATATATATATATATACACACACACACACACAGACACATACTGTATATCACTGGGATTTCCCCATATACTAATTTCTTTCTACATAAAAGAAGAGAAGTAAACACACTTTTTTCATCATTCATTAATTTAAAGTTATCCACCCTGATCTGTTTTTCATCCCTTGTCTTCTTTCTCTTCTCACAGTGGCGTGTGCGTAAGGAGGCCATGATGGGCCTGGCTCAGCTTTATAAGAAATACTGTCTGCACCACGAAGCTGGGAAGGAGTCTGCCCTGAAGATCAGCTGGATCAAAGACAAGTTGCTGCACATCTACTATCAGAACAGCATTGATGACAAGTGAGCATATAAAGGTTTACTTGCATGCAAATACCAAACTAGGTAGCTCTCAAAAGGTTTGAGGTGCCTGCTACACCTTTGTTTAATTAATGTTCTTAAAACCTACATCTGTGCAATGTTTAATTGTATTAATAGTAGTAATAGTACGTAAATATTTTTGGCAATTTACATAGAATTATAAGAATTTGAGTAGTTTGCTAGTTTAAAGGTTTCTACACCTTTTCTCTCTTTTTTCTGCACCTGATTCACTGAAGTTTTTCCTTTCATTCTGCAGATTATTAGTAGAGAAGATCTTTGCCCAGTATATGGTTCCTCACAGTCTCGACACAGAGGAGAAGATGAAGTGTCTCTATTACCTGTATGCCTGCCTGGACACAAATGCTGTCAAGTCAGTAAACCTGGATATTTGTATATTAATAATACACACTGATCAGTTTGTTTGGTACCAGCACTACCTGTTTGTTTATAGTTACGTATTACTGTTAACACAATGAAGAATATACCACAACACTTACAAAGAGACTACACGCAGGTCAAGAATGAAAATACTTTTTTTCTCTCTCTTGCTTTCTGTCCTCTCAGGGCTCTGAATGAGATGTGGAAGTGTCAGAACATGTTGAGAGGCCTGGTCAAAGAGCTGCTGGATCTCCACAAGCTGCCAGTGGTGTGTTAACTCAANCATGTTGAGAGGCCTGGTCAAAGAGCTGCTGGATCTCCACAAACTGCCAGTGGTGTGTTAACTCAAAGGCACCTGAAACTCACTAAAAACACTCAGAATTAAATGTCCCAATTTTGATATGACCATGTTTCTCTGTCTCTCTCTCTCTCTCTCTCCCCCGCTAGTCTGAGGCCAATAACACAGCCATGTTTGGCAAGCTGATGAGTATTGCCAGTAAGTAGGAAACCTGTCTACACAAATGTATACAGTGCTTTGCTGTAATCTCTGTACTTCAGTTTTTTGCCAGTAACCTTTAACTGTAATTGTCCTGTGTGTTTCCAGAGAACTTGCCAGACGCTGGAAAGGCTCAGGACTTTATGAAGAAGTTCAACCAGGTCCTTGGTGAGGATGAGAAGCTCAGAGTCCAGTTGGAGATGCTTATCAGCCCGACCTGCTCCTGCAAACAGGCTGAGATCTGTGTGGTGAGGATACTGAACATCTCATAAACACTCACTTACAGACTGCATGTGGATCTACATCCTCATGCAGTTAACATTGCTCACCTGTTAACANTCTCATAAACACTCACTTACAGACTGCATGTGGATCTACATCGTCATGCAGTTAACCTTGCTCACCTGTTAAGCTACTACATGTTAGCCACAAAACAAATGGGAACAAATTGAGCAGTTTATGGAGTCTCACTGCTTAGATTTTTATCTTCAAGGTGCTATCACATGGCCTTGCCATGCAGCTTGTTATTTCATGTGTTTGAATTTCAGTGAGAGGAATATGAAACTGTAACATGAGCACAGCAGTTTGAGAAGTTGGTATTGAGATCTAGTAAAACAAATCTTAACATGGTGTATTCATGTATATATGCACACATATTGGTGTTAATGGTGTGAATGTTTGTACTGTATGCAGAGGGAGATCACACGGAAGCTAACGTTCCCCAAACAGCCCACCAACCCTTTCCTGGAGATGGTCAAGTTCCTACTGGAGCGCATCGCCCCTGTCCACATCGACTCTGAGGCCATAAGGTCAGAGAATGTCCTGACAAATTCAACTCACAAAGTACTGCAGACAGGGTTTATTAGCTTGATTTCTTAACAGATCAAAACTATTACATTTGACTATGGTCCAGATAATGTAGATTTGACTCAGTTTTTATTGAAATTTAAAGGGGTAATATTGGATTATAGATGTTGTTCCAGTATTCATTTGGCAGTGCAGCAGTGCGCGCTCAACTGTCTCAGCTGTATATAATTGTGTAACACTATAAACAGGCTTTTCTCATTCAGTGAGACACCATGTGGTGGTGAGATGTAATAGCAGTCTCAGAGAGGGCACAGGTTTAACCCTTTCTACTTTTATGGAAAAACACCATAAGAGAGAGGAAACACTAGTACTGAGTGCTAAAGTCAGACAGTCCAGGTTATGGGTATTAAAAATGTTAATTTTGTTGTCTTCAAATGTCTAAAAGTGCTTAAATTTGACTAATAGCACATAGAGGTTTAGGTCATTTTTATGGGATGGAATAATTTACACAGTTTTCTTATAGTGCTCTGGTGAAGCTGCTTAACAAGTCCATTGAGGGCACAGCAGATGATGATGAGGAGGGTGTTACCCCCGATACAGCCATTCGCTCTGGCCTGGAACTACTTAAGGTACGTGACATGGGACAAAGAAGTCTGCATTTTAATACAAAATAAATACAGAACAATGTCAAAATGTATGCATGATTTGTACTTTAAGCAACATATTTTATAATTATGGTTAAGTAATCTGATTATTGAACAAATGAAAAGAAAATAATGTTCTACTTCATGTTATTTCTCCTAGGTCCTGTCATTCACACACCCCACAGCATTCCACTCAGCAGAGACCTACGAGTCTCTTCTGCAGTGTTTAAAGATGGAGGATGACAAGGTAGCTGAAGCAGCCATCCAAATATTCAGAAACACTGGACAGAAGATCGAGACGGAGTTGCAACAAATAAGATCGTAAGAGTAGCGTTAATTTTGTCAGATGAGACTAGACAAAATATATTTGTCAACAATGTTTTTGTTTTTTTTATGACTAAAACGAGACAAAACCAACGCCCTTAAACAGTGACTGTGACCAAATTAACACACATTTTTTGTTGCTGAGAAAAGACGAGACTAGAGCTTAGGTGGTTCCCCTCCCACAACTAGTTATTGCTGTGCGCACCTGGCTACTCTCCTTTGCTCACAGACTGTGTGTTCAGTGTGGGAATACAACTACTTTATTGCACCTCACCTTATAAAATAAAAAGTTAAAAAAAATCCAGATACTGAACAGAGGACAGAGGTGTTCATCAGTAATTGGCTACAGAACAATGTGTTAGCTGTTATTTAATTATTGTTTCACAGCAGTTAANAAAAAAAATCTAGATACTGAACAGAGGACAGAGGTGTTCATCAGTAAGTGGCTACAGAACAATGTGTTAGCTGTTATTTAATTATTGTTTCACAGCAGTTACGTTCAACAGCACACCTTCAAATTGTGAGGGTCTGTTGAATTGATTGTATTTTCTTTTATATTAATATGATACATTTATACTTTGGAGAATATCAGCTTTGTAGTACTTTTACTTTTATAATATTTTTGGAATGTGGCAGACATTTGTGAGGTGAGTGAGAAAAAGACTAAAATGACATCTATCGAATAGACTAGATTGACAGTACTGCTAATTAAAATGATTCTGCTTTCAAAGACTAAAAAAAGACTAATGACTGAAACTAGACTAAAATACTAAGACTTTTTGTTGACTATGATATGACTAAACAAAAAAGGAATATGGTTGACTAAATATGACTAAAACTAATGAGGGCATTTGACACAAGAATAAAACTAACACCAAATTGAAAAACAGCTAATGAAATTTAACACTGTGAAAAGAGAAATTACATTATTATAAGTGCTTATTTTAATCGATTGTCATCATTATTGGAACATATTGGAACATTTTTACCACAGTTTATGTCTGAAGGATCAATGGGGAATGGCCGTTGTGCATTCGCACATGACAGTACAGTACAGATCTAAGACTTGCCAGAAGGCAGTGTCCCTGCTACTGTCA
>JANJYP010044776.1:11055-32613 GCA_024605115.1 Rastrelliger brachysoma | reverse complement strand
TATATATACACACAACGCTCACAGATCATTTACACAGGCCTTTAATAAAAGCTGCTGTGTGGATCACAGTATAGTAACTTGAGCAGCCCCTGCTGGATACTATTGGATACAGTGTTGTAATTTCTCTCTGCAGGGTCTGTTGATGTTGGTTTAAGTAACTGATGAAAGTTGATTTTAAATTTATCTTGAGAAAAATGCGAAACACTTTCAAGTCACAGATGGTGGCATGTGACTATTGAACTGTGAAACTTATTTATAAATTCAAGGTAGTTGTATTATACTGTGTGGTCAAAAAAAATCATTTTATGCTATTTTATACTTGCATTTAACTACTTACTGTAGTTGGTATTCATTTTATTCCAAATTAGGATTGCCCACACAAACATTATAATCATCTTGTAAAATATGATGCCATGTTATAGATTAAACCTACTCACAAAGAAGGTAAAATCAGCTCTACCTCAAACAGTTGCAACAATGAAATTCTGAAAAGGATCATTTTAATGAGTAATAAGTTTGTCTACTTTTGATAACTAATTAAAAAGACAATATAATTTTATTGTGATTCCCTCTGCTCTTCTCTGCTCAGAGGAAATCAGTTGTGAAGGAGTTAAAGGGTCTAGGCATGCCCCCTGTGGGTCATGAACGGGCTTCTAGCGCTGAATTAGATTTTTCAACCACACATCCTCGGCTGCCATGGCAACAGTTGAAAAGCTGTGTGTTAGCCAGCTGAGGAGGAGTTTGTTGTAAGTTTCAAGAGTTTTTCACGGCAGAACCGGACAGCACCGGAATTAAGTTTCTGTAAGACGGCCGTGAGCTGATCAGAAAAAAAAAGAGAAGGCAAGAAAACAACGTATCTACTCAGGTAGGTGAAAGGACACTGTTGGCTGTAAAAACTACATTAATTGTTAAGTTTTGAACATATTCTTTTCTCAAGACTTAGACTAAATACATGCTGCTGGATATTCTGTCAGGTGATATTTTGTATTGGTTTACTAGAACATGCAACCATTCATTGAACAGTCTTTAAAGACCAAAATGACCTTGATATTGAACTTAACCAAACTTTATCTTGTAATATTAAGATTTTAAATTACATTCTATACTTCTCCTGTCCACCTAAATCTGACCTCTCATTCCATGACCTGATGAGGATCTTCTTGAATTTCTATTTAAAACTAGTAATTCCATAGGTCACATATTTTGATAACTGTTACGAAAGGGGAGACCTCATAACATTTAAAAGGGGTTACAAATTGTAATTGTGATACTAAATCTACCAAATTTTTTTTCAGTCCTGTCACAACATGAGTTTGTGTGTGTAGCCTAAACCTTTATTCACTATTTCACAATTACTTTTACAGTCATCCTTGTAGGACCCAGAGGTTGCCATGTTTTCTTTGTCGGAGCTGGCGCCTCTGAACCAGCATCAGAGCAGGTCTAAAGTGTTGAAGCCATGGTGGGAGGTCTTCATGGATTACTTGGTGGTCCTGATGCTGATGGCGTCTGTTCTGGCCTGTACTGAGCAGCTATCCAGGGACAGAGTGGTGTGCATTCCCTCAGATCCTCTTGTCACTGCGAATACTAGTGATCGCAGCTCTTCAACTAGCAGCGATGTGGCACTGCCTCCATCTTCAAAGCCACCGACGCAAATTCCACGCAACAGCAGTCCAAATCTTCATTCTGCAGCTCAAGGTCGACGTACACACCTGGTCTACCAGCAGTATGTTTACATTAGCCAGGTACTGTAATACTAGCTTAACTTTACTAAAGATAATGCAACAGGTAAAACCAACGGAAAATCACATCAAATTCTGTAGTTTCCCTCATCTCTCTAACTTTCATCTTTTTTGGTTTTACGGCCTGCAACTTCTTGTTTTGATTCACTCTCACGACTCTCATAGTTAGACTTGCATTTGGCTCCATCAGGTGAATATTTTCAGCAAAACAAAGTTCTATAAGTGTATATTCAACTTATATTTGCCAGGTGATCAGAAACATGACAAAATCAGTAATATTGCATTTTTAATTGTCTGTCCATCTGTCTCTGTCTAGGTATGTTACCATGAGGCTTTGCCTTTGTGCTCCCGCTTCTTTCCCTACATAGCCTTGCTGCAGTCTTTAGTGCTGGTAGCAAGTGGTTCCTTCTGGCTCCATTTCCCCCACACCTCTGCCCGCATAGAGCATTTCCTGGCCATCTTGGCAAAATGCAGTGAGTCACCCTGGACATCTCAGGCCCTGTCCCATGCTGCTCAAGAAGAGAACATCCAAGGGAAGGAAGTAATAGAGGAGAGACAACCACCTCAACCTCCTCAGTCTTCAAATTCATCTTCACCACCAGTGACCCATACAAGACGTTCAAGTGTAGACTCAGGCACAGACAGCCCGCTTTTGAAGAGGTCAGGTAGTGCACCCACTGCCACCCCTCCCTCCCCATGCCCTTCCACGCACTCCTGTAACTCAACCGTATCATCTATATCCCTCAACTCCAGGGTACACCCCCCTTCTTCTTCTTCTTCCTCTTCTTCTTCTTCCTCCAAGCCCACATTCATGGTTGACAATCCCAGGCAAGGAATCACTCTGGATAAAAGTGATGGGGAACAGGCCAGGGCACTTTTTGAAAGGGTCAGGAAATTTCGATCCCACTGTGAAAGCTCAGATGTCATCTATAAGGTTAGAGATCCTCTTGGCTCAAAGATGTACTTTATATGTCAAATTGATCTATTTTGTCTAGGTTAACTGTTGAGAGCTTTCCTTTTCAAGTGTCTTGTTCAAATATGAAAATTATGTTAGGATGTGACTTTATAGGGATTTATATTTATAGCAGTCAGCTTTTAATTGATATCCCTGTGTTATAAAAAAAACATGAATGATTTGAAGTTTGGTTTAATTTTACAACACCAATTAATCTTTGATGAAGTTTGATCAAGTGTTGTCAATATATTCATCATGCATTCTTTCATCTACGCAGGTCTACTTGGCTCAAACGATATTCAAACTGTTGATGGTAACGCTGATCATGAGTTACACCATCCCTCTTCTTAGCTCCTTCTCCTTCACCCACACCTGTTACCCTGAGGAGCAAGCCCTGGTGGGTTACACTACCTTTGAGTGCATTCACGTGCTCTCCTCTCTTCTACACAAACTGCTGGTGACCTACTTGACCTTACTGGGGTTGTATGGCTTGCTGAACTTTTACACCCTCAGCTGGATTTTACACAGGTCAGGAATCATAACAAAGAATGATACATGTGTTGGTGGTGTGAGTGACAATACATTAAAAACAGTGTATCTGACAATGAAAAAAATGAGTATGTATAATGTGAAAGGTATTGCTTGTCATTGATTGTGTTGGCTTTACAGCATGCAACTTTACTATTTTAATTCAGTGTCTCACATCAACACTATTTTCAGAAATTTTCAGCAATTTTCAGCAAGAAAGTACAGACAAAACCCACTGTAAAAAAACATGCACATACCAATAACATAGCAAAATAATTATGTTCTATCAGTTATTTATCTCAACTAAGTTTCAACTGCCTGACAATCCGTTTCATGCATTACTGAAGTGAATGCTGAGCTTATGAAACTTGTGATGTTAAGCAGGACAAGTAAAATGTAGAGTAAGAGAAAGGGAATGTGCATGCACAACTATTACAAGGTTCAAAAAGCTTATGGTGTGTAATTTTTCACATTGTTTTAGCCGAGATAAGCTAGTCTAAATAATAATAAGTAATTAGTTAAGACCTTGACTACACAGTTGTTATTGTTTAAAGGCCCTTTAAACAGAATAGTAGCATAAGTGAGCATGCCAGAAATCTTCTAATAGGATTAGAGTGTAATGCTGTGTTTTGGTTTGCAGTATAGTTTGGGTGATATATTTCTCTTTTTTTTTGTTTTTGTCTGTGCCCTCTTTAGTTCTCTACGGCAGTATTCCTTCCACTCCCTGAAAGAATTGTGCTCCCTGAGAGATGTCCCTGACCTGAGAAATGACCTGGCTTTTCTTTTACACATGTTAGACCAGTATGACCCTTTGTTGGCCCAGCGTCTTTCTGTTTTCTTGTCCCCTGTCAGTGAGAGCAGGCTGCTGGAGGAAAGCTTGGAAAGGCGCTGGGGGGAGGATAAGCTGCGTGCTATGACTAGTGTGGATGCAAAAGGTTGCTCTAGACTGCAATTGGTGGCCCTGCCGCACCTTCCTCCAGCCCTCTTCACCCTTAGCCAGCTTCAGGTCCTCAAGCTTGAGCTCATCAAAGATGCCAGGTTTACAGGGCAGGTATCCAACATGACCTCGCTCAGGTGAGTTGTACAGTGGTGACGCCAGGCTTTTACACGTTTTAAACAATGCTTTTACTAATTTAGCCTAATAATTGGTTATTTCTACAAAAGGGAGCTCCATCTCTACCACTGTACAGCAGCTGTGGATCCCAGTGCACTTGGAGTCCTCCAAGAACGTCTGGAAGTCCTGCACCTCACCTTTACGCATGCATCAGAGATCCCCAATTGGGTACTCTCCCTCCGCAACCTGCATGAGCTCCATCTCTCTGGTCGCCTGAGCAGTGAAGGTGGGGTGGGCCGCAGTTGGACGCTAGGGAGTCTCCGTCAATTACGTCACCTCCGTGTGCTGGTGATTCAAGGCATGTTACAGCGGATCCCAGGGGAGCTGTGTGAGGTTGCCGGCAGCTTGGTTAGACTGGAGATCTACAATGAAGGCACCAGGCTGCTTGTAATGACCGGCCTGAAGCGAATGTTTGACCTGACAGAGCTGCAGTTGCAGGACTGCCAGCTAGAGCGATTGCCCTCTGCCCTCCTGGCTCTTACCAACCTGAGAACACTCGACCTGCAGCATAATAACTTGAGAACTCTGGAGGAACTTCTCAGTTTGGCTCACCTGCGACGTCTCTCATGCCTCAGACTTGCTTACAACCGTGTTTTGGCACTGCCAGCCAGTGTGGGTGTGCTTCGAGGCCTAGAGCTGCTAGACCTGTCCAACAACCAGATCCAGAACCTAACCCCAGCGCTGTTCACCCTTCGCCGCCTTCGTAGGCTCCTGCTGGCCGGTAACCTGTTAGAGGAGCTGCCTGCAGAAGTAAGGGCACTGCAGCTGCTAACAGAACTGGACCTCAGTGGGAATAGACTAGAGAAGCTGCCCCCTGAACTCTTCAGTAGCTGTTCAGAGCTGCGCATCCTAAATGTGGCTCACAACTCTCTAAGTTCATTACCAAGGGGGATTGCAGCTTTAAGTGAGCTGTGCAAGTTTGACTTGCGCAGTAACAGTCTGGAGGAACTGCCTGCTGAACTGGGCTGCTGCTCAGGGCTGCACGGAGGTGGTCTTTTGGTGGAAGACTGGCTGTTTCTGTCATTGCCTTCCCATGTTAGGGATTTTCTGAGCAATTCTTGCATCCCGTCTCACTCAGAGGGGCATTCCCGGCCAGACTCAGACAGTTTCCCATACTTCTCCCCCACACAATGGAGCTTCTCCTCTGCCCTGGAATCACAGATATAAGGCTAATGATTGTTTGGCTGCTAACAGTATCCTAACACTAATAGTATTCTTTTAGTAAGGCCTCTTTGCATACTGATATATTTTTCTATTTTTTTAATGGGAGTTATTCTTACTCTTTAAGAATGTATTTTTTGTCCTTTTAATGTGACTACCATTGTTGTTTTTATATTTTGGACCACATAAGAAACATGCAGCACATTTATTTTCTAACAACATTTAAATTAATGTCAACTGATGATTTTCTAAAGGTATGAATGTACAAAACCACGTGTTGTGTAAACTTTGCAGTGACACCGAGTATAAAATAACAATAAGTGACAATAAGTGAACTAAAACACAGTCAAATAATAGGTATGGATGTATAATTCTTTATACTTATGTTTACTGTAACAGATTACGGACAAAATATACATAAAGGAGATATTTCTTGCAGGGATGAAGAAGAAAATGAAAATAAAATAATTAATTAAAGCATAAGGGGCTTTTGTCATTTTTGCTGTTACAGTTTAATCACCAAAGGTATTCGTTTAAAGATAAAGAGAGAAAGGCCTGTCCATTTGAACTCTAACTTCAAAGAGACAGTGTGTACAAGTATTTATTAATTTTTTAAAGAAAAAACTCACTGGTCATTATTTAACGTGCGCCTTTATTTATACATTCGTTTTCTTTATCTTGTTCTTCGTGGGCTTCCATACAAATAATCCCGCTTCAACTGCGGTGGACTGCGGCACAGTTTTTGTCCAATCACTGGCTTCCTTTTACCGGTCATTCTCCAAATTCACCAATAACGTGAGCGCATTTCAAGGGAGGTGGGACTTCCAGCTACTCGTAAACCAACTGAGGCCTCTCCATGCGGTGTTGACTTATTGGACTCGTAGCTAACACCGAAACGGTAAGAATGCATTATCAATTTTGGTTTTTGGTTTGAGAGTGCTTTTCAAACTTTAACTCAAGTCTAGAAAGTTGTAACTGAAATTTATCGTGTCAGAGGTGCAAAGTAGCAACAACTGAATGAGCAAGCCTCATTCATTGTTTGCTTAAGGGGGGGTATTGCGCTAGCTAGCATTTTGTAGCTTAGCATTAGCGCTCGATAGCATGTACAACATATACAACACAGCAAATCTCATCATAATGCACATTATATGATCAGCTTTATGTTTTTCCACGTTCACAGACTATTCTTTTTAACTGTGAATTTGTAATCTGTTTGCAGTATTCACATATTTTGACTGGTTAGTCAGCGGAATAGCATATTAGCTTGCCACGTTAGCAATGGTTATGCAACACAATGGCTTTCTAGTGTAGTATACGGCTCTGAAGCTAACCTGATTAATATATCCGACAGTGCCCGGCTAAACTCTCAATAAAACAACCAGATGTGATATTGTGTGTTATTTATGATTACATTGTGATGGTTTCTAGTTTGAATCAATTTAAAATGTCCGCCTCCTCTCCAAGCTACATTCGCCGGTCTTTTTTTCTCAGTTTATAATGGAGAGCGCACAGCAGTGTGAATGCACGGTGTTTGCTTTACATTAGCACTAGTAATACTACCTATCTTGTATTAAAGCGAATCCATATTGAGATTATAACACGTACATCTCCCCACTTTTGCATTACTGTGATATTAAATATATTGAAGACGTGCGGTGAGACTTGGCACAAAGAGTGGCAACAACAGGTGGGCTTATTTAAAGGCCCCAATACATACAAAGGCAAAACGGATACATTTCATAGGGAAATGAAATGATACAGCCACTACCTTATGTTATATAACAAGGCCTGAATAATGTCAATGATCCCTCAAATGTGATGATTAAATATTTGTGACAGAGATATGTAATGGAGGCCATGATATTTTACAGTTTAAGCATAAACTTATGTCTAAAATGACTCCAATGTACTGAAATAGACATCAGTGGAGAGTTAGTAATATATAGCTATGAATAAAATTTGTATACATAAAATTTGAATTAAAATAATCAAATATACATAAAATGTTGCTTTAAAACTTTTTTAAAAATTCGTAGATACCGATAAATCAGTCAGGTTCTAGTATGTGCATCTAATATAAAACTGATATGATGAACAATGTAATAGACGTCAAAATAAAAGTCCAAGTCCAGTCTGAACTCAGCAAGGAGGGAATTCCTGCTGTAGAAACAAATCAATAACCCATCTTTGTGTATCCTCCTAGACAGACACAATGGCCGAGAATGACGCTGACACCGAGCTGCTCGACTACGAAGAGGACGAGGAGCCTCAGGTAGCTCCAGAGAGCGCGGCCCCCGCCGGCAAGAAGGAAGTGAAGGGTTCCTACGTTTCCATCCACAGCTCCGGCTTCAGAGACTTTCTGCTGAAGCCAGAGCTGCTCCGTGCCATCATCGACTGTGGCTTCGAGCATCCATCTGAAGGTGAGAGACGTGTGGTTATACTCACCGGGTGACTTACCAGCCAACTTGGGCACTAGATATCACCGCAGCAGTCTGAAAGTCTTAACATGTTTACTATTTAACCGAATCCAGGATATTCTTGTTCCACCTGATTCTTTTTTGTTTTGTATTGATCAAGTTAAGAAAACAATTATAAATACATGCTCAGACTCACTTTTAGAAAACGCAACCAGTGCAGCGAGACACATTAATAGTGTCAGCATTGCTGGTTATATGCGTGTCCTCATTATTTAACTCCTAGCCTCAACGCCACATACATTGCCCAACAGCTCTGAATAATTGCCCTCCTGCCAATCACATGAATGCAATCGCTTGAATTTTTACGTTGTTTTTGTTCTCATTTTGTTATGCAGTTCAGCACGAGTGCATCCCGCAAGCTATCCTGGGCATGGACATCCTTTGCCAAGCCAAGTCTGGTATGGGAAAGACAGCTGTGTTTGTGCTGGCCACACTGCAACAGATTGAACCCGTTGATGAACAGGTCAGTACATAAACGCAACACACAAAGGTCTAGACGCTGAATTGAGTAAGCGGCGTAGGAAAATAAACAGCAAATTTGTGTGTGTACAAGTTGTGTAAAAAATAAAGTTATACCAAGTTAAGGGAAGTAAATCACTTGTTTTCATTCTAGCGTCTCATTAGCAGTGGTGAAATGCAAGTGGGCATCACAAATAGTAGTCAAGTAGTATTTGCTTTAAGTTAAAACAAATTATAAACTACATACTATATTTATGTAGAGGTGCACAAACCCTAGCCTCTGTAATTATAACCATCATCAGTGGATAGATGTTTACATTTCAGTAAAATGCTTAAAACTTGCAGCTCTCGTCAGTACTTTTTTTTTTTCCCTTATGGTTTGGAGACAGATTAAAACATAGGGTTCCGCCCTCTTTAAACTAGATCAAGATGCATTCAATTGTCCTAAAGGTAAAGCTTCTGACCCCCCATCGTCTCCATCCGCCCCCTCGCAGGTGTCTGTACTAGTCATGTGCCACACGCGAGAGCTGGCCTTCCAGATCAGCAAAGAGTACGAGCGCTTCTCCAAGTACATGCCCACGGTAAAAGCAGCGGTGTTCTTCGGCGGCCTGGCCATCAAGAAGGACGAGGAGGTCCTGAAGAAGAACTGCCCCCACATCGTCGTCGGGACGCCGGGCCGCATCCTGGCCCTCATCCGGAACAAGACCCTCACCCTGAAGAACGTCAAGCACTTTGTCCTTGATGAGTGCGACAAGATGTTGGAGCAGCTAGGTGCGTTGTTTTGTACTAAAAGCACTGAAAAAAAATTGTAGATCTTTCATGCCGAGTTCTTCTATCTCTGACCTCTTCTTTTTTCTTTTTTTTTTTTTATTCAGACATGAGACGCGACGTACAGGACATCTTCAGGATCACACCCCACGAGAAGCAGGTCATGATGTTCAGCGCCACGTTGAGTAAAGAGATCCGACCAGTCTGCCGTAAATTCATGCAGGACGTAAGTGAACAACAGGATGTTGTTTCATTACTTTTTAGAAGTTCTTTTTAAAAAAAATACGCCTTCCGTCTAACCCTCGGTCCTCTCCTGTACAGCCCATGGAAGTATTTGTTGACGACGAGACCAAACTTACACTCCACGGCCTGCAACAGTACTACTGCAAGCTGAAGGACAGCGAGAAGAACCGCAAGCTCTTTGACCTGCTTGACGTGTTGGAGTTCAACCAGGTAAGTCGGACGGAGCCGTTTCCTGTAAGGCATCGTATGTTAAAGTAGTAATTTTGACCCTTCAGAAGTATATTTAGATTGGTGGTCCACTCTGCCTCCTCCTCTTGTACTTTAATACCTTTATTTGGCCTCTAGGTGGTGATATTTGTCAAGTCAGTCCAGCGCTGCATCGCTCTGTCCCAACTCCTGGTGGAACAGAATTTCCCCGCCATCGCCATCCACAGGGGAATGGCTCAGGAGGAGAGGTAAGCCTCGCGCACACACACACACACACACACTCTGAGACACACACCCTTCTCTCGCATGCCTACTCTCATAAGATATGCTGTATTGAGCTCCGAAGTATGTTTATGGAGCTGCAGGCCTCATCAGTTAACTCAACACATCATTGCCTTCAAAGGGGGATGTAGTTCAGTAATGCCTACAGCAGCTGTGTTGATAATCCGCTCTCTTCTGCCCCTTCTTATCCCCTCACCTTACCCCCCCCCCCCCTTTTCATCCCAGACTGTCTCGCTATCAGCAATTCAAGGACTTCCAAAGGCGGATCCTGGTGGCCACCAACCTGTTCGGCCGTGGGATGGACATCGAGCGAGTCAACATCGTCTTCAACTACGACATGCCAGAAGATTCCGACACCTATTTGCACAGGGTGAGAACTTTCAGAGGAGGCTCTCGTTTTTCCCCCCCTCTTTATTACACGGTCGTTCTCGGAAATATGCCTTTTACGCAGAGGACATTTCGACCTGTCATATTAGAAAAACACGGCACAGGTGTTAATGGCGACTGCATTCCATTTAGTCGCTGGCTCGCGGTCAAACTGTCCCGACTTACTGAGACACTTGGAATACAGCATCATCCATCTTTTAATGTTATTAGCAGCAGCTGTTCTTGTCCTATAATCGCAAAGTTAAGATGTGGGAAAAGGCTCATCGGTTTAAAGCAGTTTGATGGCACAATACATCAGTTGTCGGTACATGTGTTTAGAGATCTCACTCACTCATCTCTTCTCCACACCCCCCCCGTCAGGTCGCCCGTGCCGGTAGGTTTGGGACCAAAGGCCTGGCTATAACCTTTGTGTCGGACGAGACCGACGCCAAGATTCTGAACGACGTGCAGGACCGCTTCGAGGTCAACGTGGCCGAGCTGCCAGACGAGATCGACATCTCCTCTTACAGTAAGTCTTTCCATTTCCACAGCCTCTCCAACATCCAAGCATCCCTTGACGATCTTATCAAAGTGAGCCTGATGGGATATGCGTGTGTGTCTAACCCGTCGGAATGATTGTAATTTGCGGCTTAAACAGATTTAAAAGGCACTTTATTATCCAAACAGTATACTATCACCTTAATTGTTGTTGTATGTTGTGGCAGGCCATTTCTTAAGCCGACGAGATCTCACTAGCATTGGATTACCCTGCAAGATAATCAGCTGGTGTAATAAACCCATAAAGTCAGTTTGGCAATTCGAGACAACAGTTGGTGCTGCTATGTAACTGCGTGGCTCTCATCAAATGGAAACTGCCCTTACATGTTTAACCTGCTGGTGATAAGTTGGTATGCTCAGCTGTTGCTCATCGTGTTCTTCTACATGGACTCATATCTCTTCTTTTTTTTTTTTTTTTTTTTTTCAGTTGAGCAGTCCAGATGAGTCCTCCAGCCAAGCAGAAGTCTCCTTTCCATGGATCTTGTGTCTTGTAGTTGGAAATAGACGTACTTCACTGTTAATTTGCAAGTTCTGCTCGTTCCCTTTTGTTCACCAAACGTTTATTTTTATTGTAATTTTTTTTGGGGGGGGACAGAGGGTTGTGATTGTTTTTTTTTAATTTGTCTTTTACTGGGCTTTTTTTTTTGTTTTTTTTTTGCTTATTGAAATTAAAACTTTTTATAAAATGCCATTTCACTATTGTGATCTCTTGTGAGGCTAATTGTTTTGACCTCATTTTCAATTATTTCAGTCTCCGGCAGAGCTTCAGGGAAACTTTCAGAGAAGTAGTTCTAAGGAACATGTAAAAGCGATTTTAGCCTTTTGCTTGATTTTTAAATGTTCGAACTAGGATTTTTTTTTTTTTGTATAGGACGTTAATGTGTATTTTGTCCCTCACCCCCTCCACTGCAGAAGAGTTGATCTTTATAAAGTAATTAAGTAGTCATGTAGTGACATTTAAAGAAACAATTTTAGATCACATGGCAGCTCTTTGTCTGAATTTCCAATTGAATGCCTCCAATAAACAATGTCACCAAGTGGAGTCCTAGTAGTGAATTTGCAAGTTTTTGATACAAGTATGTCATCAGCACACTGTATAAAATAATTGCTTAATATGTATCTGTTGGTATCTTTGTTTTGTTTTTTTTTTGAAGTAAAACAACTACACAAAAACAGTAATTGTATGTTTGTCTGTTACATAAGGAAAAACCTTGTTTGGGTCTAGCAAAGGTCACTTCTATTACACTTCATCCAACCACTGGATGAACTGCAATGAAATGTTATATGTACAGACAGGCGTGTGGGTGTGTGTGATCCCCCTGACTTTATATCTAACACCGGTGTCAAACTCATTTTAGTTCAAGGGTTCAATTTGATCTCAAATGGGCTGAACCAGTAAAACCATTGCATAAAAGCCTATAAAGATGTAAAATATTTTATATATAATATATATATATATAAAGTTCTATACATTGTAAAACATATCCAATTTGATGTGGATGTTCATAGGTAGATCATAACCTCTGAGTGTGAATAAATAAGAAGAGCTGTGCATTTTATTCAAAAATTGGAACTACTTTTCTGCAACTTTCACACTTTGCAAAGTTATTTAGTGGGCCAGATTAGACTCCTTGGTGACCCAATTTTGGCCCGCAAGACATGTTTGACACCTCTATTCTGACAGCAATATTTTAATTACTTTACAATTAAATACTTACTATATTAATTTATGCCCAAATACCTGCAAAACTGGAGACTTCGCACCTCAGCTTTACATTATTTAGCGTTAATCAGCAAATATTAGCATGTTAACACACCTAGCTAACATGTTGACAATGGGGGAAACCTTAAACCTGATAAATGGCATGTTAGCATGCTGTCTAAATTTAGCTCAAAGCATTTGCTGCACCCAAGCGCAGCTTCAGAGTTGCTAACATAGCTGTAGATGCAACTGTTAAGTGTAATAATTGAAACTAAACATTGAGACTAAACAGGAACACAATCACTTTGGTAAGCGCTCGACACCATGTGTAGGAGTGAAAATGTATTTATTCAAAAAAAAAAAAAAAAACAAAAGTAAAATGACAAACTCATCCAAAAATCAATTGTGTCGGCCAACCAGTTTTTAAAGAGAAGTAGTTGTGAAAAACATGTTAAATTTGTGAATTACTTTTTTTTTCTTTTTAAATACACTGTTTAAAAAGCATGACTTAATTCTTACAGATGATGTTAATGTACACTTTTAAACATACAATCATCATGCTTTCAAATTGGCACTTACTGCTCATAAAAGAATCTGAACCCTGCCTCGTTCAGTGCTAAACTATACGTGGACTACTTCAGTATAACTCAGTAAAAGGATTGGCCCTTATACAGCAGATACAACTACAAAAGAAGGTAACAATGCATCTGTACATAGCTGCTCTACAGTGTCCTTTTAACAAAAACTAGACATACAGTACCAAACCACAGCATCTATACGTATAGCCAAAGAGCAATGGCAACATGGCAGACATTTAACAAACACAATTTTCACCTGTATAGTTTCTAACACGGTTGTAAAGTTTTCGAGGCAGCAGAGTCTCTTTACTAAGAAAGCCTATTTTAGCCAAGAGATGGTAGAAAAATGCAAATATTTTTACAGTTTCACAGAAAACTGCAAAAGCATCTAAGCCACTATTTTATGGCACAACAGATTAAAAAATTGAAATAATAAAAATGGTGTTTCAATAATTCAGTATCACCAGTGTAAAATATTGTATTTGATTTCTCCATCCCTTTGTATTACACTGGCATGAGATAAAAAGATTAGGTCATGGTTGATAGCTGTTGTAAGGTGCATGAACCCACCATGCTTGGGTTCTTGAGGGTCTTCCCCCTCCTTCAAACCTGTCCTTGGAAACAGGTTTCTGTTGACCTCTGGCAGCCTTGGCCCAATCCTCCGCAGGGCCATAAAGCTCTTTTCTGTCCCTGACAGTGACGTCAACCGACAACATGGCTTTCAACAGCATTTCTCAGAAATAGACACAACTTTAACACAGAGAAGCATGAGTTATTGTTTTGTTTCGGCGAGCTGGGCCGCATCGGTTCCCTGCTCGATTACAGGCCGGATTGGGCAGCAGAGCGGTTCCACCCGCGACTCACAAATTACATGTTTGCCTCAGTACACGCAGTTTTCAGATTTTATTTTTGTAGCATAGCAGTGAGTGACTGATTTTCTTTCACTGCCCCTCAGAGTCAGGATTGTAATTTGCACGGAATTAGGCGGTCGACTTCTTGACGCCAGAATCCCAGGCTTGTTCTTCTGGTGCTTGCTAAATGTCTCAGTTTCTTGTGGAGGCAACGCAGGGGATGAGTCCAGCTGCGTAAACAACCTTTGACATATTCCCCGCTAATGCGTACAAAGCCTCGACCCATCAGGTTTAACTCTGACTTTTTCCAGTACATACCTCCTCTTCTTCTGTAGCCTTCATCGTCCATCATTAGATATGGCTTTCTGACCACAGTGACCTCTGATACAACTATGAGGTCAAGCCCTGGATCTATAGGGGTTCTCATCCCCTTCCATGGCTGACAGCTCTCAGCTGTTTTGTCCCTCTTAGATCCATGTTCAGCCACACTGATGCTCCAAACATAGCAGTGCTGCCTTCCCTGATGGCAGGCCACTGTGTCATCATGTCTGTCTCAACAATAAATACCAAGGAATAAATACCATAAAAAGACACAAGCTCAGAGCATCTGAGATGCTCCTCCATCTTCTGCTAACACCATCCAAGTCTTTTCTGTCAAGTCCTCTCCATGAGTCTTCATTTGGTTTATCAATATTCAGATATCAGAGTGCACACACTGGTTTGATATCTGGCTCCAAAGAAACATCAGACCAACTGTCTATTAGCTGGTCAGACATGTTGCTCAGTAACAGAAATCACCAACAGTTAGGTTTATATCTGGTTGCTTTTCCTCCATCATCCCCAACAAAGTCTCAAAGTTCAGGGGACATCATGGCAGCAACATGGTGGCTGATTAAATCCACTTACTTGTGGCAGTCTGAAGAAATCTGGCTGGGCCAGAATCAACTTTTTATCTACTCTAAAGCAGGGCCTGGTCACTTTGCTCTTTCCAAGTTGGATATACGCCCAACTGTTTCATTCTTCTTCTCCCCATTCCTCCCCAAATCATTTTCCACAAAAGATGTTTTGACGTGTGCACCTCGCTTGCGTCTACTCATAGATACACTACGGACAGCTATTCTATAATGGGGACTGCTAGGGGGGGGAGTAAAAGTCTTTTTTGTGAAGGAATGTAGGTTGGGGGATTAATACCACTAGTCGATGAATTTGTGTGTGTCTCCATAGAGCCATCGCTGCGGAGGCATGGCGGCCTCATTGAGGTGGTTGCACTCGTCACTACACTTGCAGGACTGGATGAACATCACGGACCTGTTGAAGCGCTCACCATCGGGGCAGGCGAAGGTCACGTTGGCGGTACGCGTGCGACGGGGTGAGCAGCAGCGGCCATCCCGACACACACCGCAGTAGTTGGGCCTGTAGAGGCGAGTGCTTCTGCAGCCAGCATAAGACAGACGGTGTGGCTCAGGGGCCTTATGGGTACGAGAACATTTCCTTCCTTTCTGTGGAGCGAGAAAGGCGAGAGAAAGTAAAAATCTTTTCTTTGGCAGCCTTGATGGTACACATTAAACAGAAATGCAGAGCAACACTTTCCAATGAAAGCTTCTCAGAATCACAGCGTGAATGTGAAATAACTCATTATTCAGGCACTGAGACATGAAAAATAAGTTAATGCAGAGTTAATGCATTAAATACATACATAGAGGGAAAACAAAATAAAGGTCAGAGCAACTGATGAGGGGCATGCCAACAATAGCTGAGGATTGACACTGATGGCACATTAACACCCACAACAGCTCTGCAAACAATGAGAGAGCGGAGTGGAACAGGTGCATAACAACCCATCAGCTTCATGAGTGGCTGATGGCAGCAGGCAGAATGTTTCTGAGGGTGTTGTGTATTGAAATGCGAGAGAGAAACAGAGTGGGTGAATCAAGTGCTCTTTAAAATCACACTGCAAAGAGCCACTGAGTGCAGCTGACAGCCACAGTGTCGCAGGTTCAGTGTGGGAGAGAGAAACCCACAAGGCCCACAGAGTGGAGGGGGAGTTTGTTTCACTGTCACATCACTGAAAAGTTTTGAGAGTTATGTAACTTATGTAAGTTTTTTTATGAGTTACGTTACAGCAATTTAACTTAGAAATGGTGAGGTCATGACCTTTCTTAAGTACAACCCCACTTTTATTTCAATTTATTTCTTATTCTATTTCTTGTTTTATATTAGGAGTGTGAAAAACGTAATGGTTGACAGTGACAACATTTTTTGAGTGAAGATCTGAATTTATAGAAACAAAATGCATTTTTGATTTAAACATTTAGACATAAAAAAACAGATAAAATGATGCAGCCACTTATTGTTCATTGTTGACATTCCCTTATTTGTCATTGAAAAATCAGAATACTCACAACCAAATTAAAATTTACTATTTGAAATTATTGTCCAAATTGACAAGTAACATTATAATGCTTTAATAATGTAAATCATGGAATCAGCCTATAAAATATACACTACAGGTTACTAACCACAGCTTTGTCATCATCCTGCTAATGATGCTGCCCACACAGCAACAGAACCGTGAATAGATAGAAAGGGTTCCAACCACATAGAGAGATTCTGTGGCAGGGAGCTGTATACATGCCATGATATTAATACCAATCTGGCCCCTTGAGAGCAATACTTTCCTGAATGTATTTAGCCCAGCATGGTTGTGGGCCATTAGAGGAAGCACTGCTTTTATCCCCTCTTTATGAGAATCTTAAAAGCTCCCACAAACACATTCCTCACCTTGACAGGGATAGACATGGAGCTGCAGGGCCGAATGTTGCACAGGCGCGTCTCCTTGATCAGCTTACACCGGGCATTGTCATTGGTAACACGAGAGGAAACGCCCATCCCGCAGCTCCGAGAACACTGAGACCAGGAAGTAGTCTGGACCACGCACTGGTCTCCCACCTGCCTCCAAGCTACGAGAGAGGACAAAAAAAAGAGAGAGGACGTGTGAGGATGGGGAGAGCAAACAATGGGTCGTGTAAAAACATGACGAGTCGGAGAAAGAGTTTAGCAATAGTAAAAAAAAAAAAATCAGGGGGGAAAGGGCCAGTGGGAGAGAGAGGGAAAAGGAGAGGCACAGAGAGATGCAAAGCACACTAGCCTCATTCACTGAACAGGCAACACTGACGCATAGAGAGGGTGATTACAGAGAGGGGAAAGCTGGGTGACAGAGGTATGTGCTGTGTGAGAGCTGTGTGTAAGAGGGAGAGCACCTCTGGTGTGCAAGGAGCCAGTGGAAAACAAGCCTCACATAAATGCTGACACGCACACACACCGGCGCAGATGCAGAGGGAAAGGCTCACAGTGGGGCCGTTTGTGTGTCAGGGGGCTAAAATGGCTAAAATATAAACATGATGCTTTACTGTGTGGAGGAAACAGACGGCACTCTGAGGCGACGTCGTGGCACCTTCTCTTACCCGCCAGGTGCTTGTTGTGTCCACGTGGCTTGTCCCATTTGCGTCCGACTTCCACCAGCTCGTTGCCCATGGTGTCCTTCTCCTTTTTGGGTTTGTAGGGGTACAACTTCCGGTAAGGTTTTGGGTACGGTTTCGGGTAAGGGTAAGCCGGATATGGAATGAAGGGGTAAGGTGGGTAAACCGGAGGTTGGGGTCGCCGATGCACTGGGGGCACGACGGTGGTTCCCTTGTGGCAGTCGATGCTGAGGCAACACTGGCCTGGCACCTTGACCAGTTGAGGGGCGGGACAGGAAGGGGAAGCAAGGGGCACGTGGCTCGGGCATAGGGGCACACAGCCCACTGCTCCATCGATGCAGGTGCACTGGTGTTTGCAACCGGCACGGAAATTCTCACCATTTTGATAAATCCGCCCATTGTATTCGCAGGAACGGCCTTCTGCCTTTGCTGAGAGAAAGGAAAAACACAAGTCGGTTAAAAACTTCCAGTCTTGAGGTAAGGATTCTTAATCTAACGCAAAAACATCAGGAAGAAAGAACAAACAGGACGAGGCATCTTTAATATGCATAAGAAGAGAGAGGGACAGACACACTATCTCCAGATTCATGAAGCATGCTCTATTCTTAGACCAGAAGGGACTTGTTTACAATGTCCTTCCCCTTTGCTCCCTCAGTGGGACTCCCCATACAACACCCCGGATACCCCCCTTTATATAGAAACACCCCCAAATAAACACCCATATAAAAATACCACTGTGTGTGTGCGTGCGTGCGTGTTTGTGTGTTTCATGAGGCTGTTTGTGTACACACTAGACTACTTATATAAATCCCCGGACTTGGCCAAGTTTCAGTCGCAGCTCCTGAAGGTGCTCTGTTTTTTGAAAACGTGGCACAAGGCTTCAAACCTCAAGCCTCCCTATCAAAGAGAAACTCCGTCCGTTTTGGCTCGGAAGTTTGATTCCCCACCCTGAAGTTACACATTCCCCTCACTCAACCCCTGAGTTAAACCCCTAAACTCTGTGCCCAGTTTGGCCACCTTTATGTCTTTCCGCCCCGGCCCTCCTCACCCCCATCGCCCACTGCTCCACAGTTACAGTATACACACCCCTGCAGATGCCATGGGTACGACCAACGTCATTGCCGTAGTTGCACTCCAGGCCTTTATGGTGGTCGCAGGGACGTCCTTCGTGGCAGTCCTGGTTGAGCTGGGCAGCGCACACTTTGCAGCACCCGCAGCCATCTGGGACTGAGCTGACCCCCGGGGGACATGACGGGGGACCTGCTGGACACTCGCACACCACTGGACAACCCGCAGTGACCTACAAGGAAAGGGAACATACAGTACAGTTATGATTCAGAGTGTTTAGAGTGCACTGTGGTTAACATGAATATGAAAAACAAAGTACAGTTTCCGTGTGAGGAGGAGTTACATTGGAACCAAGCAGGACAATAGTTTGTCTCAAGTTACGCAGATCACAGAAATTCCTCAAAGTGTGTGTGGCTTTAACATTTGCTGAATACCCTGCACTGTCCCAAGCCCCACAGGGATATCTGTAACCCTCTGTCGCCTTCCGCTTGGCATTCGCCAGGGTGAGCAAGGATGAAAGAGACATTCTCTAACCCCCACCCCCTCACCCTTCCTAAAAAAAAAAAAATTTCTCTGCTTCTACATCTTTTGTTTCTCAAACACCCCCCACCCCCTCCTTCCACACATACGCAGACACACACACATAGCTAGACCCCAGTCCAACAATTCCCAGCAGGTATTGAGATCACAGAGAACTGCCAGCCTAACTGTCCGCAGTCAGATCACCCAAAGGGATCCCTTCCTGACTCTGCTATACTCTCTTAACCCGGGCCAGGTCCCTGTGTGCCAGTACAGATTAAAAACAACCACAGAGCAATTCCCTCCCCCCCACCTTGTCCCCCCTTCTCCTGTTTCACTTGCTGTCGGGGTCTCAGGTGGGAATGAAGGCTAGATGTGACATTACACAATTCAGTGACAATAACTTTCCATTTTTAGCATTATATTTTGGCATAGTGTGGTACTTAAAACATCCCCTGGCCAAAAGTCACTTAATATTGCTGTTGATATTTATAGTGAGCAGTCAGTCCATATTGACCTGATGAGTATTTTTATCTCCATTAGTTTAACTGTTGGGTATTATTCCTTTAGTGTCTTGGTAAAAAAAAAAAAAAAAGTAAATTTTCACCTTGTTTTCCAAGTGGGCACCATATGGAAATATTAATATAACCTTTTTTTCAAATCTAGATTTAAACAAATGTCTGAGCTGTGGATAAGCAGGTAGAAACAGGCAGCAATGGAATGTAACTAAGTACATTACTCAAGTACTTAAACACAGATTTGAGCTACTTTACCTTAACATTTCCATTTTGCACTACTCCACTGCATTTTCAGATGGAAATATTGCTCATTTGACTCCACAGCTTTAATTACTTTACAGATTTAGATTTTACATAGAAAACACATGATGAGATGCTAAAATAAGATGCCCTGTTATAGATTAAACCACCCAACAGTGTTTAAAATAGCTGAAATTTTCTCCACTCTCATAAACTAAACAGTTAAGTTCTGTTAATACAGCAGTAATAATCCAATAAGAAAAAAATATTGTTGTATGACATGGACCTCTTTTAGATTTATTACTTATTCTAACAATAACTACATAATAATATTGCTGTATTGCTACTTTTACTTGCGCAAAAACTACTTGTAATAAAAATACAGAAATAGTGAGTGTAAAAGTTTACGGGACTCTTTATGGTTAACTTTCCTCATGTTGATTCTACTTAAGACCACTTATAACGCCCCTAAAGGTCCGTTTATGGACCCCAAACCCGGCTTTAAGAACCAGAAAATGTTAGGGGCAGATTCTCCGCACTTATAATACAGTGATAACATTAAGTGATGAAAGCAGAAGGCAAGTGTACAGTGGCTGCTTTGTTGTAAACTGGCGAGGAGTTGATTTCATCAGACAGTATTTAGATGGAAGGTAGATTGAGCTACATTGACTCATGTAACTAGACGACAGCGGCTCAAATCCGCTGCAGCCGCACTTTAAAGTACACGAGCAAGCACATGAGTCTTTATTCCTCAGTGTTTACATAAAGCAAATAAGACTTTATATACTCACCAAACCGACTGTCAACACATTCAAGACAGCAAATAATAGCAGTACCCCCATGCTGCCAACTGATTCACATAAAGGATGAGAAATTGTTTTTTTTAAAAAAAAAAAGATAATTTATATCTCAGAGAAATCAAAATAAATCCTCCAGGCACTCAGGAACAATGCGTTTTGTCCATAAATATTAAATCCGACTTGCACAATGATCCTCATATGTCCTCCATCACTTGTAAATTTTCATCGATCAAAGTTTGAGCCTCGTTTTTATATCAGCCCCCTGCTTTTTATGGCAGTCACGCCCACCCCGGACCTCCTTTAACCAATTAGGACCCAGGCGCGCTTCCAAGGTATCCCAACTGGGCGCGCATGGAGGCGGGACTAAGAGTGCCAACACTGAGAGCTGAGGGGTTCAGGTGAGGGGGGGGGAGTGGGCGGAGCCAAGAATGAATGCAGTCATTCATAAAAATTCAGAATTACTACATTCCAAAGAGGACCTGGCTTTTGGGTGTTTATTTATTTATGTTTGAGCGAAAATAATATTTTTGATGCTTTAAAGTCCTTTTCACACGCATACCTCTGTCCGGCTGCTTCTTTGTGAAAAGTAAAATAAATATACTCAGCTGCTAGTCTGAGCTACATTAATACTGGGGGCAGCCATGGAAAACAGCGAGGAATTTCCTTCCCGCACTTTATAAAAACACTTTCAGACAAGAGCTGCAGAGATAAAATACATACACAAGGAGAGCAGAGCCGAGCTGCGTACAACTACATGATTGAGTGATAGTGATGTTGAAAATGATTATGATAATCTCCCATGCAATTCATCATTCTCCTTTCCTTCCCCTATATCCTGTCTTTAGTCCTCACATCCCTTTACCTACTCAGAAGTTCCCAGGCCACCTCCCACTCTCTCACTCTAATACACATACACACACACACACACACACACACACACAGTCAG
>JANJYP010044776.1:0-11022 GCA_024605115.1 Rastrelliger brachysoma | reverse complement strand
TCTCTCTCTCTCTCTCTCTCTCTCTCTCTCTCTCTCTCTCTCTCTCTCTCTCTCTCTATGTATATATATATTCTTACCCATGTAAACAGACAAAAATTTAGTTCATTTGGTTTAGGGTTTTTATTGAAGAGTGAGTGCAAAGCGGAGGTGGGGACTGCCCAGATAATCTTCCTGTCATCTCCACAGACATGCACACTGCATACAGGAAACCAGCCACATACAGTACCCAAGCTGGCAGGCAGTGATACACACTGATACTTTATGTGAGAGGGTTAAATGCATATTCCACATCTATGCACACTCAGACACACCAGCCTATTAAACTGTTCACCAGTGACGCTGTGGGCTGCTTGTTGAAATTCACTGAGAAGGATTGTGGGTGGCTAAATTGTTGTTTTCCCTTGCCATTTCCTTAAAATGTATCATTAAGCTGAGGGATGCTTGCAGTCATTTGTGCCAACAGGGAAGATATCATCCCCCCTCATCCTCTTTAAATCACCCCCTGCACTTAACCAGTGGTCACATGTAGAGTGGTGAGTTCAGCAGGCTTGTACTGCACAAATATGCACACAGTTGCATATTGCAGTATTGCAAGGCCTGCAAGCACACTCCATATTGCATATCAGCAACTGACTTCCCAAGCAGTCCCTGTTTGTGCTTCTCATGTACCTTCAAGTCACCAAAAACAGATACCTAGTGATTACTGAAAAACTCCCCACTCTGCAAAAAAAGTTATGAACTAGTATTGATCTTCGACTTAGTTTACTCAGTTTGAAGTTAATTAAACTTGAAATGTCTCATTTAAATTTTCAGATCCAGTTTGGAAATTATAATCATGAACTCTGCTTCGGGGCTTGTGATTTGATCTGATGGTTTGAGTTCACTAAATGTATCAAATCAAGTTTTTAAGGAAAGTTAAGCATATTGTTAGACTTCCCAGTATACATTGTTTTGGGTTTTAAAACACAGTGCATAATACATACTGAGCTGAGTCAGTATGTCATTACTATTGTTTCCTCCAATAGTAATGATAGTGGAACAATACTAACCACTATGTACAATGTCCATCTCAGTTCTTTCCCACACTTCCAATAAACAAAAGAACTAGAAGCAGTTGTGTCTCTATACTAACTGGCACTAAACCTTTGTTTCAATTGAAAAACTGAAAAACTGGAAATTAAATTTCATATGTCAGCATGACTTGATTGAACTTAATGCTCATTTCATTTGTTTTCTCAGTTCAATAAATGTAATTCATTTAACAACACTTACATGTGTCAAAAAATATTTTTTTTACCTGTTTTCCTAGTTAGCCTACTACACTGTTTCATAATGCAAGCAAAGTCGAGAATTACTCATGTTCCTGCTCAGTTTGTACAAAATGAACCAAACTTTTTTTTTTTTAATGTTTTCTCTATATTTGCCCTTATTGATACTATTGTCATCTCGTATTTACACAAAATGCAGCATCAATACATTTCTTGTGTTGTACAAAATGAAATTTTTCAGGTAAATATTTACAGGTGGATATCAGGAAATACTGGTATTAAGTGACCTTCAGAGTTTTAGTAAAATCAGTAAAATGGGTGCTGTGACATTATGATAATATACAAGATGCCAAAATTGGGGTTAAAGGACCAGTGTTTGTGATTTTGTGACATCTAGTGGTGAGGTTGATGAATACCCTCCCCATCTTTTCCAAGCATGTAGTTGAACCCATGATGACCAAAACTTCCAAAAAGCATGAAAAGGTTCTCTCTAAAGCCATTATTTGATTTGTCTGTTTAGAGCTACTGTAGAAACATGGTGGTGCAACATGCTGAAGTGGACCTGCTCCTTATGTGAAAACACAACAGCACAATTTTAGAATTAAAACATAATTTTAAATATTATTCTCCATCTTAGCCTATACAGTTCCACTAAATTAAATCCTAGACTAAATTTCACACACTGGTCCTTTAATACACACCATCATGTAGATACAGTACGTGCTTACACGCCCACAGATACAAATACACAGAGGCCTACACAGAGAGCAAAATTATGTATTCACCAAATCTCCATCCTCTTCCCACACAATCCATCTCTCTCTGTCAGTAAGCAGAGGTGATGTAACAGGGCTGCGTAAACAATCCCAACACGTACGGAGAAAATGAAGGAAGAAAAACCGCTGAATTCTCTGAAGCTGTGTTGTGTGTGTGTGTGTGTGTGTGTGTGTGTGTGTGTGTGTGTGTGTGTGTGTGTGTGTGTGTGTGTGTGTGTGTGTGTGTGTGTGTGTGTGTGTGTGTGTGTGTGTGTGTGTTTGTGTGTGTGTGTGTGTACCCACCCTGTCACAACACACACATACGGAGGGTGAAAAATGTTTTTGTTGTGTTCATATTTAAGTTCCATTTACTCATCAAAGAGTAGATCTCTTTCCACTTTGGTCTGAGCGGCTTCCATCCTAGACATAATAAACAAACATGCAGAATTTCCAACACACCAAAGTACAGGCTTTCATTCGCTCTTTGGGAATACTAGACACGACCACTGGGAACTTGCCCTGTGTGCTGACCTTTACATTCTAAGCTGACAGTGAACGTCAACTCGTAATGGTTAAAGTGACACAAGTCTGCTTTGAGAGTTCACTGGAAAACCCTGTCACAACTATTAAAAAGTCAAAGGAGTGGTAACAGTCAGAGGTGCAGGGCGAGAGAGAGGGGGCAATTGTAGGTGAGAAACAGATTGAAACGCTCAAAAACAAGTTGGTGGAAAAAGTCAATAGAAGTCAGATAGACTGGGAGTATGAAAGGGGGGTTACTACATTAAGCAATGAGACAAGAAGAAGGACAGGATCGCAGTGTGAGGTCAGTGGAAAACAAAAGCGGCTCACTTTTCGCGTCCAATATTTTTCGTCACAAGGTGCTTAACATCGTGAGTCAAGCAGAAAAGTGGTGCTCTTACCGTAAGGGGAGCTTTGAGAAAGAGTGTGTTTATACATGAGGGAGAGAAGAGGAGGAGGAAGGGAGGTGGGGGGGGGGCAGTGCAGGAAGACAGGTGTGGGGTGTTTGTTCAGCAGTGCTCCACACCATTGCCACACCTGCTGTAATGCTCCTCTCAGATGGGGACACAACTCTCACTCTTTATATCATACAGCATTCAAACTCATAGAAATATTAATGAGTGAACAGGTCAGGTACAGCTGATGCAAGATTCATCTAAGCATAGATGATTGAATGAATGATAAAGACTAGATTTATGTCATTTGAGGAAATTAAAGCTGAAACATTTTTGAACATATCTTCCTCTACAAAGCTTTATTAGCTGTATCAATGTAATGTAACAGCCTGAAGCTTTATCTACTGTATCTCCCTCCTTAAATTCAAGGAGACAGGTGTATTTATATGTAAATACTTTGTAAATGGCTGTTTAAAAGTTATTTGAAGGAAAAACAGGGTCAGAAAAGTGCCCTTTCTTTTGGCTGAAAGTAGGTTTGAGACATTTCTGAAAAATAGGTCCCTTTATTGTTTTCTTGTTCTAAATTTTACAATTTATGTCACCCTTCCTGCCTCTAAAGTTACACATATTAAAAAAAAAAAAAAAAAGCAACTTTCACTTGTGCTAAAGTTCACGACAGTGTACTTTGCCAAATGCGGTGAACAACAACAATTCTGTCTCTGTGTCTCTGTACATAGGTGGGGCACACTTAACATTCCATTAAAATATGATATAATATGGTTTAAATTTAGGTACAGGATTATACAAGTTGTACCAGTTTGTGGGGAGGGTGTTGCAACTTATTTCTATTTCATGACTATAATAACTCTGAGCCGAGGCCTTAGTTTTGTACAAATTGAAACATAAAGTTCAGCCACTTTCACTGACGCAATCATTTTCGGGACAATCCCTAAAAGTATCCAAAAATTCCTCAAACAATATCCTGCAGGCACAGAGAAATGATTTTGCAAGCGAACCTTTAGCAGAGGAAGAATAGTAAAGAGGCTTGTTGTGGATACCCATATGTTATTATCACAGTTTAACTGTATTCAGCAGGATATTACTTTACTAAAGAGGGTGCATTTTAGGTACATTATTCATAGGGTGTGTCACATGTGGGCGTGTCCAGGGACAATTTTCTTTTGGGACAAGAATTATTAACTTACTGGTAGATTAACTTCTTTTCAACCCAAACACTCCTTTGAATGTTTATTCATAGGGCCTTTGAGTAGTAAAAGCTTGTAACTGATATTTTACTGTTGGGAGTAAAATATTGTATTTCATGGAATGACTTATTACCTTGCTTCAGAAGAGCTTTTTCACAAAAAAAAAAAAAAAATAATAATAATAAATTAATAAATTGAGAATAATCATTATTATACATTATGGAACTGGATGATGAATATAGTTTAAGTTGTGCTGTTGTGCTTATGCAATCAGCAGGTCAAACTTTCAATGCGTCTGTTCTCTTGATTGATGATCAAATAACTGTAAAATTGATGACATTTCTATTGCCCTCAGCTGTTCTTTGTGTTTAGTACTACTTTGTAATTAATCAATGCTAAATAGCCTATTCTTGCATGCTAATGTGCTATACGAATATGTTGATGAGCCTAGTAAATATTTTATCTGCTTAATATCAGCAAGTTAGCATTTTTTTTAACTTTACCTTTACTGTTATTGTTATTAATGTTCTTTACTTTTTTTCTCTACCATGTTCATCTCTAGGATCAAGGTGTGTATGTGTGTGTGTGTGTGTGTGTGTGTGTGTGTGTGTGTGTGTGTGTGTGTGTGCGTGCGTACATGCGTGCGTGCGTGCGTGTGTGTGTGTGTGTGTGCCTGCCTGTCTGTTGCATGCGTACAGCACAGACAGCTATAGGATGACTGAGAAAAAAGAGTGATGCAGAGTGCAGCCTGTTCCAAAACAGAGAAGAAAGGAGAGAGAAAAACNAGAGAGAGAGAGAGAGAGAGAGAGAGAGAGAGAGAGAGAGAGAGAGAGAGGTTAGGAGAGTGCCGGTAAGGAAGGATGAGAAGAGGGGGGCAAGGAATTTAAGTCCAAAAGTTATTTTTAAACCAAGAACAGGAACTCTACTGTTGACTCCCCAAACACTGAGACATAGATTGGTATAAGAGTATTGCTGGGAACAGGGAGAGGGAAGGTATACACATAAATATACACATACACACACACACACACACACACATACACACACACACACACAAACTCAGACAGCTGTCAGGTGTGTCATCCTGTGCACGTGTCCACATCTATATACATGCATCTTTCCAAAAACATTCCAGTCAACACATACCCATACCGATGCACATTTACTATATATCGTGTCCTCAAATTTGCTCTCTTATTACATATTCATGTTCTTTTATACAGCCCGTTGCTCTGTGTTTTAGGGCATTCAAACCCTTAATGAAAGAAGAGAGAGGCTTTCATTTGAATAGTTTTAGTTCTCCATATATATATATATACATATATTGCATTTAATCTAATTGACTATAATCAAAACATGGTCTACATAAGGGACAGACAGTCAGAAAATGTCAATTACAGACCAGTGGTAAGCGCAGACAGAAGGAGAGGAGTCACAACATTTAAAAAAAGATGACAGACCAGCAAAGGGAGACTGAAAAATCACTGAGTATACAGTTTCACACTAATTGAAATAAATACAAGGTCATCAGCTGTAATCATCTTCTTGGCACAATCTGCTCAACAACAGGCTTTATACTGTGTGCTTTTCCACCGGGTATGCTGTTATTATCAAATAAAAGACATAAGGGTTTATAGGGAGTGAGCTGGGACAAAACTCACACACAAAGGCGGGAGGGAGCGTTCTGTGTACGCAAAGAAAACACACCCTCCCATTCATGCGTGCTTTGTCAGGGGCTGTTATGAAACCTCAGCCTCATCAATGGCTGTTGTATTCCCAAATGCAGGCTTGTGCAGCCAGGAAAACAAGTGGTGATGCAGGGCATGGGGTGGGGGGGTAAAGGTGGAGGGGGGGTTGAATTAACAGCTACAACAGGAATGCAATCAGGTGTGGCAGTAACAGGAATCCTAAGAAGTCGTTATCTGTTAGGAGACACGCCAAGTACAGTTTGCTCTGCGTCACAGAGTATCACTTCTTTGCGACCTTTACCCCAGGTCAGCTCCTTCAGTGACGAGCGAGGTCAGCCTTAGCACGCACTCCAGGCCCAGGCGGTCCTCATAGGGTTAAAGGAAACTGGGTCACCTGTACCTGTTCGTCAATGGATATGCATCTTACTGATGCTGCCCACCCTGCCAACCACCCAAGGCAAGGTCACGCCCTCCCCCCGGACCTTCTCGCCCCTCCCCTCTGCGCCTTTGCCCTCCCCTCACCTCCAAGGTGTCACAGAGAGTACCCTTGTTCTAGCTCTCTCCTCCTTTCCACCGGGACCCCTCAAAAATCCCAGATATCCCTGCAATTTCCGGTGCAATGTTTATTTGGCGGAAAGAGGGCTGGGGGGTGAGCTGCCTTAAAAAAAGAGCTCCACTCACAAACAGTTTGGGCTGCGTTCGAGGGTAAACATGTGCAGGAGGGGTGAGCGGTAAGAGGGACTGAGGCTCGTGTGTTCTGGTCCTGACACACAGATCCTACCTCAGCCAGTACACAGAGTACTGCTCTGTTCAGGCCCCAACGGCCGCAGTCTAATAACCCCCCCACACACACATACATACACACACACTCACACAGACACACCTCCTGTCTTCTCAATGGACAGCGCCCTCTGCTGCAGAAATGAGGACACAACATGTATAAACAGGTTAAGGGAAGAAAACAACTAAGTGATTCAAACAAACGTCTGTAAATACTAAAATAACAAAAAAGGAGGCTTGTTTAGTAGCTTCATCATGCAACATAATACATCATAGTACAAGGTGTTTGTGTTATCCAGCTCACTGTACCCATTAATTGATATAATAATATAGACTGAACAGCTCCACCAACTAGAGATATTGCACCTGATTACATTAAACTGTACATATCTTGTTTGAGCTAATTAAAAATGGATTAAATGTATTTACAAGGGAACAAACAAAATAGAATGGATGTATTAGATAAGAGATGTTTTAATACAGCCTTTAAATGTAGACTAGTAAGACAGGAACATGATTCTGAAACACAGCCAGAACCTCTAGACCTGAGGAAGTCAGCGGTCTCCCTTCTTTGGCTAGCATCTCACTTCCTCCTTGATGTGAGCGGCTGTAGCGGCAGCGGTACAGGTACAGAGCGGATGGGGGCGTTTGGGTATGTACATGGTGAAGGTGGGGGGGAGTTTTCAGGAAGCAGGAGGGGCACATGTAGGAGGGTATCTGACTGACGGATGGGAGGGAGGAAATGGGGGCGTCTGTCTCTCCTGTGGTTTGCCGCTGTGTCTGGTTCTTTGTGGCCCATCACCCCCCTGCTATAACTGGATACAAATAGCCGCTGCTGCTTGTTTGTGGTGATGTTGTCCTTCTCCTTGGTATCTGTAATTCCCAGACTTTGCAACCACTCGCATAGCTTCACATCTTCTTGTTTCTCAGTGAGTGATGGCACTAAATATTTCTGTTTACTTGCACATTCCACTTTGTGTCTCCTCCTTCTTCTCTGCCGCTGCTGTTCTTTGATCGCAGCGTCCTCTGATGTCTGAAGTGGAGTCACCAACCTGCCCTGTCTGCCTTTGTTTCTGCCACGGCTTCTCTCAGATGGACAGATGTGAGAGAACAGCTGTCTGCTTTGTGCCTGATGGCTTGCTGAGAGTAAAGACCATGGCTCTGCAAAAACACCTGACTTAAACTCAGGTCTCCTGTGTAGAAATGAGTTTGAGAGTACATCAATGCAATCCAGTGGACACATAATCGTACCAGCATGGTCGCCTGTCTCTATGTCCGTAAAGGTCCGTGCATCTGAGGCTTCAATAATGTGTTTGTTTGCAGGAACCACAGCTCTGGACCTGCAAAATATAGAGCGGAGTCGTCGGTGTGGGGGTAGACTGGCAGAAAGCCCAGGTGGTCCGATGCTACGGAACAGTGGTGGAGGTCGAAGATTGGAAGAAGGTCTCAAAACTCCAACTTTCCCATGAGCTCTTTTATCCATTCTTTTATTAGAAATGTGCTTCACAGCTGCCACTCAGATTTCCTCCTGTAAAGTAATAAATGGTTCATTCTCATTTCTGTGCACAGATTCACAGGGTGACAAGGATGAAGTTTTTTGCAGTAATTTCACAGTAGAAACAAGTGAATATAAGTAAAACACTTAAGGAATAGAGGTAGAGTAAGAAACTAGAGTCTTTGTGTACATTTCAACCATATAACACAGAGGGAGATTGACTCTAACCTTACAAACAGATGCCCATGTGGTATTCATGCCAAATATCCATGCCTCTCTGTAGAAATATTCAGGTAACTCAAAGAACCTCAATGTCTCTCCTGTCGATCTCCGTTGATCATCTGGTCCCAGACATGGTTCACCACAACAACTCGGAACATGGAACATGTCCATCCGTAATCCTCCTTATCCAGTGTATCTTTTAGCCTATCTGACTTTGAGCCTCGGATGACACCCATTTCTATTCCAAACAACCCACCCACCCACTCACCATCTCTCTCTTTCATCCTGATGCCCTCTTGGACATGAAAAGCACAGTGCATCAACCATGCTATTCCATCTCAATAAATTATGAATCAATAGTGAGCGGAGAGCAGGTCATGTTTTTCATTTACTAAAGGACTTATACATATGAATAATAACACCAAACAAAACCTATCTTAGTTTAGCATAAAGAGTGGAAAAAGGGGGAAATGAATCAGTCTGGCTTGGTCCCAAAGTGACAAAATCTAGCTACTAGCACCTCTAAAGCTCACTAATTAACCCTAACGCTAACATTTTATATCTAGTTTGTTTGTACAAAAACTGAGGGATACAAACAGCAAGTTGTGGTTATATAAGCAACTATGTGCCACACCATTTCTCAGCCTATACAATATATTCTTTGTATAATCTTTAAATAGCTTACTGTTGTTACATACATTTTAGTTTTATATAGATACAACAAAGATATACTGTGTTAGTAAGTGAGCTTTAGAGGTACTGGTAGGTAGATTTTGTTATATTCAGACATAACCAGGATACATTCTCCTGCCTTTTTCCAAGTTCTTATGCTAAGCTAACTGGTTAACTGCAGGTAGCTTTATATTTACCATACAGACATGAGAGAGGTATAAATCTTCTCATGTAACTCTGAAGGAGAAAGCAAATAAGCTTTATTTACCAAAATGTCAAATTATCGCTTTAACTGCATGAACGATTACATGTAGACTGTAAAGAATGCAATATCGTATGTAGTTCATATTTATTTTCAGAGAAAGTATGAAGCAACATACACCCAAGTCAAATAAATAAAGATCAGAATCTGTGTGGACACAAGCTTCACTTTATAGTCACAGTTATTTCTATTTGTCAGCATCTGCTTCATTATTCAATCAACACCCCACCATCAGTTACACTGAAATCACCGGTGGATCATGGATCAGAGGGAACCCATGGAAAGGTCTATTAATTTGTCATTTAACTGAATGTCTGGCATCATCTAAATGTGCCTTACATGTTAAATTGATTGCCTTCCAATGATTTGGTACAGTTACAAAATGTATCTAAAAACATATTGCAGCTGTCACACTAAGCTGGAAATCACATGACTGATACTCATATTGTATAATACTTTGTGGTGAAGGAAGTACTCAGATCCTCTTAGTAAAGGTACCATGCCACAATGTTACAATTGTTCATTGCTGCATCAAAAGTAAAATCATTCTGCAAAAAAAAATTACCCTCACTTTATGATGCACAAATAGTAGGCAGTTCAGGTTTTGGCTTTGAATGTTATTTTAAAGTGTAAAACCGTGTTATGTGTACACAAGGAATGGGTTGCATTATCATATGTTATTATGACTATTAAGAGATTTCTTCAAAATGCACTTTCAGTACAAGTGATGGGAGAAAAAAATCACAGTCTTCCATCTTTCCAAAACTGTATGTAAATGTTTATTTGAAGCTAATAAAGGGCATCTTCTTCTGGTCCGTATGAACAGCAGGAATAATTACAGCAAGTTACAGCTGTGTCAATGTTTATTTGGGCACCTGACTGTTGTTTTAAGAGAGTCTTGAAAGCTATCCTATAAAGACATGTTTTAAGATGTATATGAAATGTATATTAAACACACAATTCTCGTTAATATCCTAAGCATTACATTTACTCACTCTCCCTTATTAAAAGTTCAAGAATCTATGAATGTACAAATATATTTCATTTAATTTAAGAAGTTTTAACTACCGTCCACATATCTCCTACTTTACTGTGAAGTTCATTCTCAGTGTTTGTGCACTGGAGGCTTACGTTTGATTATCACACTTATATAAATCCAATATTTGAGAAGAATTTGTTTTAAAACTAGTTGTGATGTCAGAAATCATGCTTGAAGCCCCACTGTTTAAAACTGGATTTTCTATGAGCTTAGAGAAAGTTTCCACTTTCAGGTAAATATGAAAACAGCCCTCTGATGTTAAACTCTGCATAAACATCTTTTTGCAGTCTGAAAATCAAACATCCAACAGAAGGAACAAGAAAAACATGTTTTTAAGAAAATATGGGTCAGAAAGGTCTTGCAGTGTAACACAGTGTGTGCCACATGTAGGAATACAGAAGTGCTACGGCTGACAAAATATAGTGCCATAGGAAAGAGCTAATAGCAATATAAAGCAGTGAAAATGCTCTAAATTTAGAGCACACTTAAATTGATATTGACTTCAAAATGGGGCTTTATTTAGGTGGCTAAAATAGGCCTGGCTATGTTTTGCTGCTGCCCCATTGACAGCAGTAATATATTACTTAACATTGGCTTCAGTACCGGTGCTTTTGTCTACTTCTCCAAACTGGGGAGGGTTAGTGAAACTAGGCTACTGCAGGTAATACACATGACTAAAGCCTATGGAAGTACCTCATACAAGTCAACAAATAAATAAAATA
>JANJYP010044756.1:0-12670 GCA_024605115.1 Rastrelliger brachysoma | reverse complement strand
CACACACACACACACACACACACACACACACAGATACACAGGTAGCATTCAAGGACATGACTGTCTTTTCTTTTCTCTATTCCTATCTCCGGGCAAAACTCACAATAACTAGTACTATTCTTACACACACACACACACACACACACACACTCACACACACACACACACACACACACACTCACACACACACACACACACACACACACGCACACACACACACACACACACAGAGAGAGAGAAATATAAACCCACTAGAAGTCATTCGCACACACATTTTTTATGTTTACGTCTCTTATGGTGGTGCACACCTTCTTCCTGTCCTGTAATTGTTGTGTCTTCTCACCTCTTCTGTCCCAGTTTGTGTGATGTAAACATGCAGTGTCAACAACAAGCAAAGACACAACACAATACCAACAAACTTTTTTTTTTTTTACCCTTCACTTACAATTAACTTTGGCTTTGCTGCAATGCCTCACATATATGCCTCTTGTTTTGTCTCTGTCTTTCTCTCTCTCCCTCTGTCTGTGTGACCTGCCTCTCTATATATCAACTTACCTACCTATCTAATCTCTGGTGTCTCGTTCTCCCTTCAGGAGCCTTAAACATCCCAACATACTTCAGTGTTTGGGACAGTGCAGTGAAAGCATCCCTTTCCTCTTGGTTATGGAGTTCTGTCAGCTGGTAAGTAAAAATATCATATAGTGCTGAACAAATAGTTGTTTGCTGTTTCCTCACACATGTGTTTACATTATCTTTTCCTGTTATTTCATATCCTGCCAGTTAAGATACTTGTTCTGCATCATGTTTCACATAAATGATCCACTTTTCCCATTTCTTGTTAAAAATTATTCTTTTAAATCTTAACTTGGACAACTTTTCTATAAAATAGATATCCCATACAATCCCAATTCAAGCTCTTTCCCATGAGGATCAGCCCTATATCAATATCTTGTCTTTTTGCTGGCATATGTAAAAAATTTTGCCAGACATCTGTCTCTTTTTTGCACTGCCTTCTCAGTTTTCTCTGGGTATGTCACAGCATCGTTGTTGGGAATTACTACCTTTGTAGCATTTTTTTTAGCACTTTTAGGTGCATCAAAAGTTCTTCTTCTTAAGATATTTATTATAACATCATTTCTTATGAATAGCTCATTAGTAGCACATTATCTGCTGCAGAAATAATGGATTCTAGCCTCACTGAAATCTGTTTAGCATCTGTAGATTTGGTTTGTTTTCCTTCTCTAAGCTGGCTTAATCACTGACTGATTAAGAAAACTGTATGAGTGGACTCTCTGGACAAACAAAGGCACAAGGAGATCAATTACAGCAACACAGTGAGAAACACCATAGCCCTCACATAGTGCTATAACCCTTTTTGATAAAGTCGCCCATTGTCCTTTCGTTGTGGATATTTTTCATCCTTTTATATAGTCCGTTTTATTTCCTTGCCCTTCTCGAAGCGTAAACGACTGGCTGCCAGCTCATTACCAATTTTTGTGTTGCCTTTGAGGTTCTGTGATGGAAATCACTGAAAAAAAGACGTCTTTACTGCAGAACTCACAAATTTTGTACCTACACATTGTAGCCTTTAAGTTTTTATCTCTGTTTTAGGCGAAGGGCACACAGACTTGGCACACACACCTATGGCCAGAACTGGCATTAATTTGTCCTGTACTCATGTCTCCTCCATACCTGATCTTGACCTGCCTGGGAACTACAGATGAAAACTAGCCTCTTGGCTAACTGATACATTTACATTGTACTGTGAACTAAAATGTTGATTGATGTGTACTGCCTCTGTCAAATAAATCTCAAATAATAAATAAATAAATAACACGCTCATCTCACCTGCAATTTTTGTGATGTACACTTAGGGTGACCTGAAGAGGTATCTGCGAGCCCAGCGCAAGTCAGATGGCATGACCCCTGACCTGCCGACCCGGGATCTGTTGACTCTCCAGCGAATGGCTTTTGAGATCACCTCAGGTCTGCTGCATCTCCATGAAAACAACTACATCCACAGGTCAGTCATGACTTTCTCTGTTGCCAAACAAAAACTCAAACCAGATAGTACCTCTGATCAGTTTGACTAATATTTAAACGCTTGTTTTCTCCACAGTGATCTGGCTTTAAGAAACTGTCTGCTGACCTCAGACCTCACTGTTAGGATAGGTGACTATGGCCTTTCTCACAACCATTACAAGGTATGTGGCACTGTGCTTTTTATCTCCTTAAATGACAAAGTGTGTTCAAATTTTGGACTGGTACTGTATAATTAAAGGTGATAAACTAAATAATTCTTGTTATATTTATGTGAAGGAGGACTATTACCTAACTCCAGACAAGCTATGGATCCCATTACGCTGGATCGCTCCTGAGCTGTTAGAGGAGTACAGAGGATCTCTCATTGTTACTGACCAAACCAAGACCAGCAATGTGTGGTACGTTTTAAAGCAGCTACAGCTCTCTATGCACTTCCCTGCCAAAAAATCTGAATTGACAAGCCAAGTTGATTATACAGGTCACTAATTCATGCTCAAAATATGAAAATCAAAAATGCTCTTACATCTAGTATCACAGCTCGTCTCCTAGCACCAATTACGTTACTTTCCTTTTTAACCTATGTCAACGTGAACTTCATCAGTAAACATCAACAAAGCCCTGCTCATATACCCATTCACTTTAGCTGTTCAAGGCTATCTCATCAGAGAATATAATGAACATCATTTTGCTTAATTCCTCTGCAACTGAAACCATTTTAGAATGAAATGAGCTGAATGAGGAATGTTTTGAAATTGTGGATCGACAATATGAAAAAATATGATGTGATGATAATCTGAAATGCTTTATGTACAGCCCCGTTTGTAGTCTCAGTTACAGCTTGGATTTGGCCCAAAATCTCAAAATCTTCAACACTTTTGAATATTAAATTGAAGTTGAACAAGGATAAAGTTGAGTTTCTCTTTTAATATAATAACATAAATAATATAACCAGCAGAATATGTTATTTTTTTCTTGTTGTGCCTCTCGGTCTTGGTCTGTTTTGAAGTCAAAGCTTTGTATAAACAAAGGGCTGCAGTAAAAGCATTACATAATAAGAATCTGAAAGATTTGTGATGCTCGGTCTCTCACCATCACTACATCTCTTTTTTTCTTTCAGGTCCTTGGGGGTGGTTATTTGGGAGCTGTTCGAGTTTGGCTCTCAGCCCCACAGACACCTGAGTGACGAAGAGGTGTTGACCTTCGTCATTAGGGAGAGGCAGATCAAACTGGCCCAACCCAGACTTAAACTCTCCCATGCAGATTACTGGTCAGTGCTCTATTCCATTAAGCGCTTTGCACAGAAATGATGATTATGTTAATGGAAGTAATAATGTCCTAATTGTACCTTTCAAACTGTTTTTCTCTCCTGTCTTCAGGTATGAGATCATGCAGTCTTGCTGGCTACCTCCATCTCAACGTCCTTCTGTAGCTGAGATATTCCTTCTCCTCTCCTCCCTCTTGGCTGCTGAGCGAGGAATGGCAAGGGGGAGTGTCGGGGAAGAGGATGAAGAGGATGAAGAGTATGAGGAGGGTAGAGGGAGGAGAGGGGAGAGTGAGGAGTCATTTGAAAGACGCTGGGACTTACTCCGTCCGCCTGCCTTCCAGGCTGCAGCAAACGAGCGGCAAAGGGAGAGAGAGTATTTAAGGGATGACAGAGACAACTCCTACCCCCTACTGGACCCTGTGGGGAACTCTATCACCCCGTCCTCATCTGAACTGGATGACATTCTGACTGTCACTGAAACTAGCAAAGGCTTGAACTTTGAATATTTCTGGGAGAAGGCACATGCCAGACGAGGCTACAAACCTCTCCCTCCTCCTCAGCCAATTCCAACTGTGAACAATAACCACAGACAGTCCTTGGACACTCCTACTGTGGTCCCAGTGATCAGTGCACGCAGCCCTTCCCTTGCCAGTGAGTACTACATCCGATTAGAGGAGCACACTCCCCAGGATAAGTCGCCAACACTTAAAGGAAAACCACAGTCCTCTATTAGGTCTGATTCGATTTGCCCTGGAGACATGGAACTGGTGGAGATTCGTAGTGGTCTTCTGGGAAAAGAGCGTGTCCCTTATTGTTCCTCTGACAAGTGTGGAGGTGGAAAGGGAATCCAGACTGTCCGATCAAGTGAGGTTAAACTCCAGGTACCCAACACAGGTTTGGCAGAGTTCAGAGACACTTCGAGCAGAGTGACTGACTTTTCAGTGGTCGACTTAGGAGATGATGAAGAAGAGGAGAAGAAGAAGAACAGTGAGGTGGATAGAAAACCATCTACTACTTCTCAAGCCCCAGTCCTCCCTCCCAAGCCTCGCTCCATGTCCATGTCATCAGCCAACCACCTTCACTCACGCCCCCTCCCTGCCCCTCCACTCGGATATAGAGGACTTCCTCACTACACCATCAGTGGGAAAATTGAGACAGACCCCCATCATATAAGTAGCTGTCCCCCGTCTACCTTTGATCACCTGGGGCTCCATCGGTCCCGACAGACTCTACCCCCATCCCCATCCCTCTCCCCCTCCCTACCTCCATCGAGCCATCCCATTTACCCCTCATCTCAAATGTGTCCTCCGCCTCTCCCTCCCCACTCCAAACCACAAAGAAGTTGCCCAAGCTACAACACAGCTGATACTTTTTCAAGATACAGTAAACCACAGATGCAAAGATCCCTTAGAGACCCACTATCTTGTGACTTGTCTGACCGAGAAGGTGTTACCAGGCACACAGAATCATCACACAACTCCAAGGAGACTTCTCACTCTCGTGCTAAAGACTTTGATTCTCCTGTTCGTCGAGAAAACCCCCTGCGCCCTATTTATCGCAACTTGCCCCGTCCTCAGCCCCAGGTTGAAAGACAGTCATCATCTAGTCCCACCTACTCAGATGAGGATGACTCTCCCTTCATGTCCCCTGAGAAACCCAGCAGTGGGACCACCATCACACATTCCAGCCTGTCTGAAGATGCAGACCCTGTGGCCTCAGAGTTCTTCTCCAGGGGAATGAAACGGACCCAGTCACGCCTTGACACCATCCTGCCCGCCATTTGGAAGGAAGATGCTGAACTTCAGGCAGAACGTGTGGCTGCTGCCAAGAAATCCCCGATGCATCTGTTCCTGACAGAGATATCTAGCGTGACAGAGTCCAGTGAGCCCAAGACAGAGGCCTCATGGAAGGGAGAGAAGGAGGAGAGAAGAGATGGGGAGAGATGGGGGAACTTTGTGCTGCCCAACAGAGGGATGCGCCGCTCCCAGTCGCTGATCACAGAGCTGGGCTCAGCAGGACAGTCATGGGGGCCAGATAAACACAGCAACAACACAGAGGCTGAGGAGGACAATATAGTCACTAAAGGATCATTCCAGAGGGACCTTTTTCTTACAGAGATTGACACAGGAAGGATGGACACAGATCTGGAGGGAGGACCAGAAAGTGACCCTGTAAAATACCTCTATCCTGCAGGATCCAGATTGAGGCCCTATGTCTGTGCTCCAGGCTTACCCTCATACACAGAAGCTGAGGAAGCCTATTCAAAAGGTATAAGGAGGTCCCGTTCCCTCCTGTCTGAGATCACCATAGGGAAGCAGGAGTCTGAAATACAAGACACAGAGAAGGAGCCACGTAGAACAGAAATGACCAGAGAGGAGTTCTTAAAGGAGATCCAATCAGCAGAGACCTTTCTAACAGAAATCATATCTCGACAAAACGCTGCAGCAAACAGGAAGGACGTTGAATCATCTTACTCCCCCACTCCACTATCCCCTGAATATGAGTCCATTTGCATCGATCCCAATTCAGCTCAGACCATCAGATTTCAGTCAGAGAGTTCCATACGAGCATCCAACACAGGGAAAGATGACACACAAACTGAGGCCATCTATGCCCAAGTGACCAAGCGTGCTAAAAAAAGTGAGATAAAAGTCTCCACAAGACCCGAGATCCCAGTCCTTCATATAGGATCAAATAAGCATCCTCTCAAATTGGACAGCCAAGGGAGCAATGCTGACCACTCAGCTCCTCACTGCCAGTCTAATGAATTTGTGTTTTCAGAAATCATGCCCAAAAATGGCCTACTACACAACCAAACGCTTGCATGCCAGAAAGAGGAGGAGTGTTCAGATGGGCCTGCCTTACCTGCCAGAGGAGAGCAAAGAGACAGAGATCTCTTAGATAACTCACCGATCGAATCCAATAAGGACGTTGAAGAATCCAACACTGTGATATTGCGTGAGAACAAATCGTTGGTTGCAAATGATAGTCAAAAGGCTGCTGTTATAGGCAATGGTGAGGTAGTGAAAGATGACCTACAGGCCAACAGTCCTGAAAGAGGGGATCAAAAATGGGCAAAGATTGATACCACTTCATATGATCCTGACAAAGGAAAGTACAAAACTGATAATGTTTCTGTAGTGGGAACCATCACACCAGCTGATGCAGAGAGCTTGAAAAGTTTGTGTTCTCAAAATGATAATGAAACAGAAAATTCCCCACAGCACAATGACGGGGTTCAAGAAAAACATATTGGTCATATTGCCCAAAAGGCAGCCACTCCTGCCACCACTCCAACCACTCCAGACTGGGATCCATCCACTGATGTCTCACTCGTTACCCCAACTGACTCAGTCCTGTCACCAATGACTTCAAGCTCAGCAGACTGTCTCACACCTAGTGACTCATGGATGGGAGGAGGAATGGGAAGCGGTGGATGGCGGGCTTTGGGAAATGAAACACCTCATCGAGACTCTGCCTATTTCTCTGACAGTGACTGGGAAGGAGACGGGATGAACAGGAGGAGTAGTGATGGACTTATTGCCTCCAGGCCGAGCAGTGGTCGAGGAGGTGATCGGGGAACACTGACAGGAATTGAGGAAAAAACTGAGGAGGAAGGAGAGATTGGAGATAAAAGCCCGTTAAGAAACAGTATACAGATGTCAGATAGAAAAACTGAAACTGCAGAAATTACGACTATTGAGATGTGTGAGGAAAAGTTTGTCTCATGTCCAAATGCTTCTGTTAATAACGTTTTTCATCTAAGTGATGACAAAGATATATTAAGCAAAGGGCTCCAATCTGCACAGAGAGATGATTCTGGTATTTTCCACAATGAGAGCAAAAAATCATCACTGTTAGGTAGCCCCCAGGCCAAGGACTGTGTTGACTTAATTGATCAGTTGTTTTCAAAATTAGATGATGAGCCACTGAAAGGGCTGCCACACAGCGCCACATGTCCGATAGACAACCACTACACAGATGGTATAATTTCTCAGATAACAGATTGCACATACCAAGACTCTGCAGAGAATAGCTTAAATCATCATTCGAAGGGCCTCGATGAGACAAATATTTTGATTGATTGTGTATCTGACAATCAGTCAAAGGACTTCATGTTAAGAGCTGGCATCAAAGAATACACAAGTGTTACAAAGACAGGTAATGACCTGTCTATACTTAATGCCCAGCACTGTGGAAATGACACTCTGGAATCTGTGGCAACATCACAAGTTGACAGCAGAGAGTCCAGATTATCTAAAGTGTACAGTGTTCAGACCATTGATGCCAGATGTAGCAATGATGAAACCCTGTCAGTAGTCGAGCCAAATGATGGGAAGTTTGTAGATGATAAATTGAGTGGTCTGACACTTCCCTCTTGGACTGAGGAGGTTGTCGAAGAACCTGACAAGCCTGGCCTGGAGCTCCACCACACAGATCACAACGAGCTGGGCCTGAGAAACCTGCGCTGCTCTGACGGCAGCCAGGACAAGAAGGCTGAGGTCACAACAGAAACAGAGAAACAGCTGGCTGCCACAGAGCTGAGTAATGCTATGAAGGAGAAATCGCCCCTGAGAGGATCAGCAAATAGGATGGACAATGTGGATAAAGACTCCTGTGAGGGTCTGGATTTGAAAACGAAAGAGTTGTGGAGCGCTCTGGAAGAGGATGAAGAAAGAACTGGATGCAGTGTGATCAGAGGAGAATTTGACTGCCATCGTTTCTCGCAGTCGAGGGACCTTCACTTGTGGCCTGATGAAAATGACCAGTGGGCCTCTCCAGAAAGGAGATGCCAAGACATTGAACTGAGATCTGAATTTTTCTCTGGGTTCAGTAATAAAGCATGGGAGGTGGGGGAACGGCTTGTTGTGGGCCAGGAGTTTTGGGAAACTGAAGAAAATGATGAACTTGCAGGAAGTGAACCTCACCCTGCTGTCCTAGAGGGCTGCGAAGAAACGTGGAATGATGAGACCCAGGGACTAAGTGGCAGTTGTGATGTGAAGGAAAAGTGGGACTCTACAAAAAGTGATAACCAACAGGCTTTCCAGACAGTCGGCGTACAACAGGAGGAAAATATTGAGAACTTTGGAGAAATTGACAGATTCAATAAAAACCTGAAAGAGGAAATCTCCGATGTTGAAGTAGAGAATATAGAAATCCCAGCACAAGAAACCTCAGAAAAAGGAGAGAAGCAGACTTCATCGAGCACGGAGACAGTTAGGGACAGGGAAGGTTGGCTAGACTCCACAGAGACAGAGGAGAATCAAAATTTTAACAGATGGCCTCAGAATCACCTCTGCAACATCCAAAATGAGGAGCAGTCATCAGCAGTTGACAAAGAAACATCCTCTAGTTTGGTGAGCTACTTCAGTCACTCTTTAGAGCATAAACACACAAATATATCCATTTGCATCACTGAAGCTCCTCCTGTAGACTTTTCAGATCTGGAAAATGTTGAAACAGGCTTAGATTCAGAGGCTGAAGTGAATCCATGGACTGCTCGGCAATACATAGAAGAAAGAATAAGCATTATGAACGAGCAGGAGGATTACAGAGATATGTCACTTTCATCTAATCCCGTCGCTTGTCCCGGCAACCTTGATACGCAGGAGGAGATAGATCAGTCATATCCACAGGTAGATAATTTCAGCTCAGTAGATTTCCCCAGCCCTCCACCAAGCATAGACCTTGATATGCAAGATGATAAGCTAGAGAGTTTAGACGATTCCTTTCCTAGTCCACCACCATCTGTTACAGAAGCAGAGGACTTTATTAGTCACATTAATTTGGACGACTTTATTGCTAGTAGTGAGTCAGAGTTGTGCAATTCCTCAACACATAACACAGATGTCTCAGAGCCACCCCTGCAAGAAATGCCACCTGCTACAACTCAAAGTAAAGGGATCTCGGCAAACCTGAACGTCCCCTCTGTTCATATAACACTCCACGATGAGAGCAACCTCACATCTGACAAGGAAAGTCAGGATGAACAAAACCACCTGGTCCAATTACCTGCCCCCCCATCCCCACCCCAAGATCCTCTTAACGCTCTCCCAGAATTATTGATTTCGGAGTGGAAAGATTTGGATGAGGAGCCCCTAGAGGATTTTGAAAAACTCGAGCAACTGTGCTGCATATCTGGGGATGAGGAAGACACTTTGGGAGACCTTTTCTTGGGGAACTTAGAGCTCTTGGAGTCTTTGAAGAAAACGCCTGACCAGAAAGGCAGCAGTGCTGGTATTAGTGATACAGGAGAAGAGATGTGTGGTTCTTCTATTTCTGAGGGGAGCAGGATGGATTTGAAGGAGGACAGGATCTCTGACAGTTCTGATAAGCTTATGGATCTTGCACCACACCGGATCCTGAATTCCCAAGACAAGCTATCACCTCAAGAGGAGAGGAATGATGTCCTGAGGTCACCAGGCCAAACATCCGATGTTAAGGATCAAGGATCTCTTTCCAAGATGACAACAAAGAATGGTCTCATGATGCAGGTGAGCATGTTTTCTTTCTTTTAGAGTTTAATAAACGCTCCTTGTATTACCTTCCTGAGTTTACTCACCCCTGTGTATTATTTTGTTTTTCACTGTTTCAGGTGTGTGAAGAACGGTTGCAGTTCTCCCTCAGTGAAAATGTGAAAACAAATGTGCTTTGGGGAGCGACTGTTAAAGACACAGTAATGCTTCGGCCCTGGGGAGAAAAAATTACAGAGAGCAGCGGGGAGCTGGTCACCGTGAAAGAACAAAAAGAGGATGAAAGGTATGAAGACTGGCATTGGACATCTGATCATGAATAATGTGATAACCAGAAAACCTAACATGTTTTTTTTTAACTTAATTCTAGTTTTATCAGACCAGTATGATATAACTGAGGGGGCTGTTAAAAATGCACACACACACACACACACACACACACACACACACACACACACACCCTTTACAAACAAACTGTATTGTCCATCGTTCTTAAACAACAGCTGAGTGAGGCACATATATTTCATCCAATCATTTTGTTGTTTTTTTCTATAGATACAGTTTATCAGAGTGGGCAAAAAATCCAACTGAGGGGCCTGAGTCCACATAAGGCCCCCTTGTGGTGCCAGACCCAAGTGTTCCTAAAGGAATTTTTTCTTGCCACTCAAGCTAATCATTTTCTACCCAGTACAGTGGGAGTGCAAAGGGATAATATGTTGTCTCTGGCCTAATTGTTAAGATAAATACCACAAACTATGATCTAAGGGTTAGAGACAGCAACGAACACGGTTCAGTTCTGGTTTTTTTAAGGGGTTATTTCCTCTGTTCACAGTGCAGTCATATAATTACCCAAAGAAAGAGGGACATTAATTCTGGAGATACATTGTTTCAATATAATTGTCCATGCTTTGAGCAAAACAAAGAGAGATGGGAGGAATACTCACCTTCATTGTGTTGGGGTCATAGAAAAAATCTAAAGAGACAAATATTTCAAAACCTGGCTAATAAAAGCAGAAATTATGTGCACGGATAGATGTCACAAAGCCCAACTGTGAAAATGTGTTGTTTTATCATTTTTGCTGAATTGAACCTTTAATATTTACGTTCAAGTCAACCCTCTCTTTTGTTGTTTTTGTTGTTGTTGTAGCAAAGGAAAGCAAGAAAGACAGAGCATTCAACCGCACACCGAGTCTGATGAAACTAAAACTGATCCACTCACTGTGATTGAACAACCTGAGGTTACAACACCTCAGCCGGCTGCCAATCAGGCAATGAAAGGTACCTTTGTGTTGAAGTGAAAGTGCTCTGAAATATTGATTTATGTTTATCAGAGACTGAGATAATTCATGTGAAATATACACTGCATATGTGCTTGTATTATACAGATAGACTAACATGCACAATAAATCTCAGTCATATAGAGTCAGTTATTATTCTTGCATTTTTAAAATGTTTTTGTTGTGTCAAAGTATGTTTCCTCCAGAATGTGTGTACCATGAAGGGCAGCAAAAGAAAAGGAAACTTTGACATAACAGAATAATATACAGTAAATAATAGTTTGGATCTGTAAAAAGCTTTGTTGCCATTTTTGTCTGAGAAACCTTTTTTTTATATATCGCTTTGCTTTTCCCATTCTTACAGCAAAGCTCGCCCGTCTGTCTCTCGCCCTCCCTCCTCTTGCATTGACTCTTCCCCTCACCCCCACCGGTAAAGGAGGATTTGGGGACGGGGCAATTGGAAGTCGGATTGGACGGCGGAGAGGTCTGTCCCCAGGAAGCGACCCTGATGATGAGGAGGAGGACGAGCAGGAAGATGAAAGCTCCCGCAGGGTGATTGTTGTCACAGAAACAGATGTTGACAAACGTGTTGGCCTGCGGAGTCTGCTGAAGTCACCCAAGGAGCCGATGGACAGAGAAAAGGATAGAGGAAGAAATGTGTCGTTTTTTGATGATGTCACCATTTATCTTTTTGATCAGGTATTCTCAAAATATTCCACCATTGACTTTTATAAAGGATGGTGTTAGATTTAATAAAATGAAGGCTAACGTTCTCTTTAATTGCAACAGGAAACTCCAACTAATGAGTTGAGCACTTCAGCACCCACCGGTCCAGCCCCGGTGTCTGTCAAAAGCACCAAGTTGGATTTGCATGGTAAGTCTGCAAGTATCACATTCATGATGACACACAGAATGAGGAGGTGACATTTTTAGACTGGAGATAATGCGCATCAGTCAGAAATATGTTTCTTACTATACATGTGTTATCAGTTAGTCCCCACCTTGAGTTGGAGAATGACGTAATAAAATCTGACAGCTCCTTACTCATCCTCACCCACCGAAATGGAAAACCCTCAGTTCAGCCGTCTCCTCTCCAAACACGCAGCCAGTATTAATCTTCTATAATTATCCCCCTCGACACTGTGACATGTGAAACTGAGCAGGGACATAAATCCTGCGCTCAACAATGCTCGCCTAAGCTGTGTTTTCCAACACATTTTCATTTCCTCTCTTGACTTCCGCTCTCCATCTCACACACTGATTACCTCATTTCATAGAATAATGAAAGTTTGGGCTCAGAATTTCCTTTTGGGCTATGAACATACACAAACACCAAAATTAGATGCTTTTATGGTCTTTCATAGTCTTCAGAGTTGAAACTTTAAAGCCTTGAAAGAAGAGACTGTTCCCTTTGAAATACAGTTATTTTTAACGATAAACAACTTTTGTTGCATCAGCTTGATTATATTAATAGATATATATTATTAGTTCATTTTCTGTTTTCTATTTGGTTTTTCACTCTTACATGCATTTCACTGTTGATGCATTCATTATAACAGCACATTGTGGTTTGTCTCTCTATCAGGGCCGAAAGGCAAGGAATCAAAAAGGAA
>JANJYP010044753.1:0-10425 GCA_024605115.1 Rastrelliger brachysoma | reverse complement strand
ACACACAAACATATGGATGGCTTGATGAACAGATCAACAGACCAATGGGCTGTTCAATAAACCTTTAAGTAGTGTTTTCAAATGTGTGGCAAAAAACTGTCAATTACCGTACATACTACACCATTTTTTCGAGCATACACAACAATATCCAAAAATTGTCATATAAATGTTATTTTTATACATGAAGGAACTGTACATACACAAAAATGCAGTTTTATAAACTCTGTATGAATTATGCATAATTATATTGTAAATGTATGGTTGGTAATGATGAAAACAAACACTTCCTGCTGTGTCAGAGAGTCCGTGCAGTGCTGCTCGTATCTGTGGGCATGTGTTGGGGGTGGAAATTGTGTAGAAGAAATATGATCACCTACAGATGAAATATATGCGTTTGGCAGGAAACACATTTCAGACAATCATAGAGAAGGGAAAGTGTCAGAAAATATTTACTACTGCTAAATACTTGTTATTTAAGTAGTGCTGTGTTATGAATTATCTCCTGGCCATTTAGTACATCTCAGGGGATGAATGCTTCTCACTAAATGAGTTAAATAACCTCTCACTGGATTCACTGGACACTAATGTACATAAGAGTCTTGTGTTTCCTCTCAGCAGCGTCATGCTAACTATCTAATTATGAGACATCTCTGGGGCTCACTCATGATGAACATAAATAACTGAGGGTTGATGGCGTGTGACATGCTCTGTGAAATTTCACATTGCCATGGAAACATACTCAGCATCTCTACCCCTGCGATAAGGCCATTGCCACAGTAAACCCCGCTGCCACCCCCTCACACACACGCACACTCTTCTATACTCTATACTACCAGATCCCATGTGCTTCCTGGAGATAACCCCTGCCCCCAACCCTTCATGTTACAGCTCTTCCCTCCAGCTGTGTGTCTTCAGAATGTTTACATGCCAACATCAAACTTTGATGAGGAAGGCATGAAATAGTAATATTCTGATTTCACACTGGCCAGCTAAACACTGTGCAGTGAGTCATGCACACAGCCTCGGGGATGCATCACTTCCACCTGAGGGCCAATTTCTGCTGGTATACACTCCTACTTTGGAGGAGCCAGTTATTAAAGAATCTTAATGGTTCACTCGGTGGAGCAGTGGGTAGAACGTATGCCACATAGAGCAATGTTCGCATCGGACCCCAGTTCGAATCCCAGTCAGAGCGTCCTTTACCGCATGTCTATCCCCCCTCTCTCTCCCATTTCCTGTCTACCAACTTTACAATAAAGGTGCCTGTGCCAAAAAAATCGTAGAATTTTTTTTTTTTAATGTAAGCATCCTATATACAGATTACTTATATTTATATTGTCTAATAAGGTCTGAAACTTTCTGAAACTTTTTTTCTGTATTAGCTGTATTAAGATTGTTGCTTTATCCAGCATTTTAAAAGGCATGCTGCTTCAAAGAGAACTAAGCACACATTCACTTTAAAGAACCACATAGTGTCTTGATTTTCATCCTGTCAATCTGCTGAAACTGCCACAAACTTATGCTTTTAACAGGAGAGAAAAGGCAGATGTGTAGAACTCATGGATGTCAGCAATTACATTGAGTGTATTGCAGGCTGCAGGGCGCTGCATGCTGTAATGCTACATCATATGTGGGCTCTTTGAGACTACAGATAAGAGGCAGGCAACAGGGCTGGACGAGAGGGAAGCAGAGTAAGAGGAGTAGGAGTAGGAGGGGGGTGATAAATGTCAACAAAAGAGGCAAGCGTCTGCTGCCGAGGAGCTCCAGAGACCATGGCGACAAGGCTGATTGATGCCTCCATCCAGAGATGGGGTGTCACATCAGTGGATCCCTGCAGAGGTGAAGCATGACCCTCGGCCATGAGAAGACATGATTATCACNATGGGGTGTCACATCAGTGGATCCCTGCAGAGGTGAAGCATGACCCTCGGCCATGAGAAGAGATGATTATCATGGGAGCCTTGACTCTTGACTGTGTGCTTTTATTTGTTTGTTTGTGTTCGTGTGTGTGTGTGTGTGTGCACTGCATGCGTGTGTGTGTGTCTATGTATGTGTGTGAAAGATTTGGTTTGTGTGTGGTCTCAATATGAGATATCTGTAGCAAAGACAAGAAGAAAGATGGTGGTGGTGATAAAGTTTCAGGCCAATAAACACACACACATACACACACAGAAACACACATACCTTAACCACTGCATATTGTCCTTCACTCTTTTTGAAGGCATTAAGTTGACCTCCAGCCATTACATTGCATTACAGAGCTCAGAGTTCTGCGCAGCAACAGATGAGCATGTACAGTAACACACTGCGTCCTGGCCTTAGGCGATCAGTGNTCTCTCTCTCTCTCTCTCTCTCTCTCTCTCTCTCTCTCTCTCTCTCTCTCTCTCTCTCTCTCTCATATCTCTGCAGACCATCCTAGTGGGAGACAGTGGAGTGGGTAAGACCTCTCTGCTGGTTCAGTTCGACCAGGGCAAGTTCATCACAGGGTCCTTCTCTGCCACCGTCGGCATCGGCTTCACAGTGAGTCCAACCCCCTTCCTCCCCTAAATATGCTTCACCTGAGTGAGGAAAAGGACATGTCACTGTGATGTGCTGAAGTCGTGACATAACAGCAAAGCCAATCTCAGTTTCTGTGCCATGGAGAGTTTGAGTCCCTCAGTGTGTCAGTGAAGTGCAGCATGAATCAGTGGCGCTCTACAGTGTGGGATGTTGCATCTTCTCACTGCATTCATTACGATCCTTAACACTCTGTGGGGGTTGCTTGATAGAGGGTACATTATTATGGTTAATGATGCCACTGCTATGATTAAATTACTGTGAAGGGAGCACTACTAATGAATGTCAAGGCGGCTGGCTGTTTGCTGCCGGATGTTTGTAACAAAGCTGTTTTAAACAAGAGTGATTTTATGCTTTCTGACATGCGGGGTCTTGGGTTTTTTTTTTATTCTGTGTGGCAAGTTGAGGCAAAAGGAGACAAATAGGGAAGATGTACGGCTCATTTAATGTATGATTCGCCTGCTATCATATTTTTCTGTTGTGACAGTGATAAGTTTGGCTTTGTGTCACTGCCATTAGAGCAGCACAGTGGAGGCAGAAATCTGGGAGAAAGTATAAAATTGGCTTTGCCATTTCGTATTAGCATAAGTTTTCTGGTACTCCTGCAGACAAACGCACCACAGGAAAAATAATGTATTTTCCTGCACACTTCTACTGGATTTAAAGTCAAGAGTGAGACAGCGCCTTCAAAACACTGTGATCACTTTTGTGTTGTCTTCTTCAGGTTAAATTTGGATAAAAACTGGGAAACAGATGATCCAAATATAGTGCACAGCAGAAATGTATCCAGTGTTTGTCTCTGAGGTTTCATTTATAGGTGCGGCTCAACCAACTGGAATAAATTCTCACTTTTTACATTTAAGATTTTTTGCATCCTCCTTGTTCATTCTGAGCTATTTGGGTTGCACTTCTCTTGCTGCTTCATTAAACAAGCCATAAATTATAAAGTTGGTAAGTTCCAAGAAAACAGGCAAATGCAGAAACATTCTAGGTATCTCACTCAGTTTGTGCTGCTTTTGTGATTGATGCTTTAATCCAAAATGATAAACGAAGCTCACCTAGATCACTCTGAATCTTACAACTCATATCTGCTCAGAATCAAATCAGTCAACCGTTCAGTCAGCTTCATGATGCAAATGAATGTTTTATGTAAATGTTCGCCTCAGTCAGAGCCAAAGGGTGAGATGCTGCCTGCAGCTGACATGCAGCCATGAGTTCATATGTTTGAACAAGAGATTATATTATATAACATAAATGATCTCTGGCCCATGTGTCATTTAGGCCTTTCGGCACAGAGTGGAGTGAAAACACTTTGAACACTGGGGGGAGACAAACACTGCAGGAAACGATTCACTTGCAGGCTTGATTGGAAAATCGAGTCTCAGTGAAACCATTTTGGACACGTATGACATGCTAATTAAATGAATATAATCTGTTCTCGACAAGAAGGGGGCTGGGATAATTGTTAATTTGCCTATTGTGCTGAAGGATGGTTAAATAAATAATGGGTTGATTAAAAATGCTAAAAACATAACAAAAGATGGGAACTACTTTGCGATAATATACCCTAAGATGGATTTAAAAAAGAAAAAAAAACATCTTTAGATTTGTGGACAAAGTTTGTGCACAGATGCAGAGGTGTCCAAACCCTTTTACCTAAACTTATACTTTAAAGCAAAGTTTAATTATCTTTAGCAGGTGCATCTGGATTTTTTTTTCTAGGTGTTAATTTAAACTGACAGGTCATAGTTTGTGATTCTTTTCTTTCTTCATTGACCCCTGTCTATGATAAAGCACCACCTGTGGCGGATGAGTCAGCCATCGGGGCGTTTGACCCCTGCAGCTATTCGGGGTTGTCAGCCTGAAAAATATGATGTTTCACTCATAAGAAAATACTGTGTCGGAGCTGCCAACGCATAACTACTCAGTTAATCATCTGCCCACGCCAGGATGCTCCGCTCCGCTCTGCAAAACCAGAGAAATATTTCCGCCTGTTTGTCATTACTGCTTTGTTGACGGGTGGATGCCGAGACGCTGCTGGGTTTTTTTTTCTTCAAGTTTTGACCGTCGCCACCGTCTTTTTTTTTTTTTTTTTTAATACACGATATTAAGGTGTGATTTTCTTTCTGTCTTGGGAAGCGCCTGGTGATCATTTTGTGACCACACGCAGTATGCGCGCAGAGAGGCTGGAAGCTGGCGGAGACTCGGACTGAGATCTCACAGACACCGTGCGCGCGTCTTTCTCTCTTGGACACATCTCGGAGATAACTGTGGTTTGGTTTTCTTGCACTCTTTGCTTGGGATTGCGATGTCCACAAGGAAGGCATCGTTGACGGACAAGCAGACTAAAAACGGCACGTCAAAATATGTGTTGGAGAGATGTGCTTCTATTAACGAGTATTATGATATTTCCTTCAAGGTGTGTATTTCCGTCTTGTCGTATGTGTTGATTCTTGTTTTTTTTTTTTTTTGTTCTTTTTTTGCTGCTGGCGGAACAGGTGTCTAAATTGACTGCACAGCTGACACACAAACAACTGGGTTTACGTGTAACAGCAACATAAATGTTTACTCCTCGCATCTGGGGGATGTGCAGATAATGTATCACAGTGGCTTCGTGCATCCTCTTAATGTACAGTTAAACAGGCCATGTTCACTGTATTTATATTGATGACAGTGCAAACACCAAGTCATCGACCCGGAGGCTTTCATTTGTATTGCTAAGAAATCTCTCAGAGGCAGTAAATCTCTCGAGGTTGCTTTGTCCGCCCTTACTTATATGCAAATATTTACTGAAGGTGTACTTGTTGCTCCTTACAAAGCCTCCCATTGATTTTTTTTAATAAAAGCTGCACAAGACACACCTGTAATTACTCCATAAATACCCACAGACAAAAGGAAAAAGTAAATTTAACTTTAAGTGTATCAATTTATAATGCATGTGTTGGCAGCACTGTGTGAATTCACAGGAGCTGTTTGTTTTCTCATGGTGAAAACCTTAATTAGGAATCGTTGTTGTAATTATATTGACGGCTTTTGAATAAGGATGCACTCTGAAAAAACTGATGAGAGTAAAATTACAGTCAAGTATTGGCAGAATGTCACATGTTGATGGCAGCTCATTCAACAGTGGGTTACAACAGTATCTGTGGTACTGTTGTAATGTTCAAATCATTTTAACATTTGAACATGCTGACATGCAAACTTGTTGAGGAACAATACGATGTTGCAAGACAGCATCCTCCCTTCTAACCTTGTTATGTCAGTTGTGAAATATCTTTTTACACAATTACAAAATAATTTAATGCAGAACATCTCTTAGCTCTCATTTCCTGTTCAGTAAGTCTTATCCAACCATTCTGTTCAGGCTATCATCATGTATTTAAGCCAGCTGTAACCTGTTGTCCCTCTCTCCGGTGGTGGGTTTGCTCTAGGTGATGCTGCTGGGAGACTCGGCCGTGGGGAAGACGTGTGTCTTGGTGCGCTTTAAAGATGGAGCCTTTCTGGGAGGCAACTTTATAGCCACCGTTGGAATAGACTTTAGGGTGAGAGAGATACAGCCTCACAGAATGAGTTTATTATATTGTTAATTATTTTGTCAGTGGTTTGTTGCACTTTTGTTATTCTAATGAGGAAATCTTATATATTTACATTTGTAGTTAAACAACAAAAGATCCAGTTGTTACGGTGACAGCCCAATTATCACCTTTTTTCCACCCCGAACACTTCATTATTCTGTGATGATAGCACCAAATGCACAAATCCTCTCGCCAATCAGTCAAGTTCACAAACCACTTTTGCTGTTAGGGGCTGCGGACAGCTTCATAAATGTCTTGGCAGATGCCTGCCCACGTCCCTGTCTCCTGGAAAGATTGGCGGCATCTCAACTCGGTCCTGGAGGAGTCACAGCACTGACAAACGAGTTCCTACCTAGTCACATACACCTCATGCACACACACGCACACAAAATGACTGTCAATTTGGAGCAGATGTCTACTGTATGTCTTCCTCTATTGGAACAGACATGAAAATAGGCTATTTGGAGTGAGAGGTCTAGATCCCAGCAAGCTCCCCATTTTCCTCCAATCAAGACAAAACACTTGCACTAATGGCCAGTCAAGTAAGGGTGGTTTGAGGAGGAAATTGTGTTGCATTAGCTAGAGTGATGTATTGTCTTCTCTGGATAGGGAAGTAGACATTAGGGAGCATAATGGATGTCTGACAGATAGAGCTACTCTATATAACCGCTGTCTATTCAGAAGCATGGACATTTTATTTTGCTCCACTCAAGGAAAAGCAACAGGTTATGTGGCCACCATCCATTCATAAAAATGTACAAATAAGGAAAGTGAAATGAGGTTACTTCTGCATCCATTGGGGAAATATGATGGATTCAGTGTGGTACTATTCATTCAGAGGAAGTACTGGTGAAATTAATTGCTTTGCATGTTGTGCATTTCCCACTGCTTTTGTTTTCTTGCTAATTTTAATGAAATGGGCCAAAAGCTACAATAAGCTGAGCCAAACAGTTGAGTCAATATGCTGAGGTTGTCCTTTGTGCATGGATAAGCAAGCGGGCTGTTGTGGCAGCTTGTAACATGGCTGGTCTATTTTCGGCATGCTTCCTTGTAGCAGTTACTCAGCATGCAGGCTCCTCTCACGTCATAATTGGGGGGGAAAATGGAAACCCATGGCAACTAATGCATTGCAGGGGTTGAACCATGTCCATTCTGCCAAAGCAGAGGATTCAGCAGGTGGTAGCGCTAGCTGTTGGTGACATCTTAGAGGTTTCTTTGTTTTACTGTATAGCCCTTTCTGCATTTCTTCTGTTCTTATCGTTGCTTTTTTTTGAGTATACAGGAAAGGCAGGGTCTGTTTTTGATGACCTGTCACTGATAGGGAGTTATTTAATGTTTCAGGAAGTGCTGCAAAGAATTTGGTCGCACTTCCTTCAACTCAGCGTCTCTTTCACTTTGGTGTGTGTTTTTTTTTTTTTTTGCCGTAATAGGTTGAAATGCTGTTGTGGTCTAATTTGTCTATAGCTGGTCATGCTAACTCAGCAGACTCCTAAAATACCGCCAGGAAAGCGTGGGTGAACCTTTGTTCTTGTCACTACATGTCTGAGCATGCATATTGGCTCAGACATTAAACCTCGCAGGATGTTTTTTTTAACCAGTTTTCCCCTTGCAACATATTCATCAGCCACAACATTTAGTCATTTTAGGTGGGGTGCCTTAAACTATTTCAGGCCCATCTTTACTCTACAGGAAATCAGAGGGCACCCCTATGGGGCTGCAGGAAATTAACAGGGGAGTCAGTTGTTATGCTGCCAGTCGTCTTTCTCACTGTTGTGTAATTAAGTCTAATCCTAGGACCTTGTTGTTGTGTGGGTGTTTCAAATTGCTTTCCCTGCCAGCATTCAAAGCCACTTTTAGTTGTCTTGTTTCTTTTGCCACATGCTGAGTCCTTGAGCTTTTTTAGTCAGCGGCAATGTTTGTCTTTCATATCTGTGTAGTTTTTTCAGTACTCCAGTCTCTAAAGCATACGGTGCACTATCACTGTCTAATGGCTCTTCTCTCTTCCGCAGAATAAAGTGGTAGATGTTGACAACCTAAAAGTCAAGCTCCAGGNCCATCCATCCATCCATCCATCCATCCATCCATCCATCCATCCATCCATCCATCCATCCATCATTGACATTGTGCAACCTATGTCACTTCCTTGGGTCCTAATTTCTACATATTCAGTGCTAGACCGGATCAGCCAAATTGATGATTTGTAAAATTCTTGCTGGATTTGTATATATTTCTTCATTATGAGCATAACAACCTCACCTTAACTGCAATTTACTGACTCAACCTTAACCTGACCTTGACCTTTGCCCTAAACCTAACTGCCATCTCAACAGTTTTTCCTCCTGGCTGATGCAGCCTAGCATTTACCTTAATAGCTGCTAAATGATGTAAATTTGACTAAATGTTGTTTTTACCAGCTGAATTTTCATTTTTTCTTGTGAGAACTGGCTGACATATCTGCCTGAATATATCCTGAGATTATACAGAATCATAGAAAACTAATTGATAAATTATAGTTGTACCAAATTCTTTACATTCATTGGGCTGTAATTGTCTGTTTTGCCAATCTAAACAATAGATTGATTGGATTTTGGCAGTAACATACCCATATATCATTATAACATGTACATTCAACACTGAGTGGGAGGTGACAAAATTAGATTCCTCTGCTGTAGTAAATCCGCAGCTTCTCTTCTCCTGCACAGGCCCAGCACGTGATGAAATCCTGTGATTAAATACATTTTGCCAGACAGCAATAATTATAGAAAAGACGGAGTTTAAAAAAAAGGGTTTCAACTTTTCAGGCTGATGATGAAAATGTGCAACCAAGGATATAATATTTTCATTTCGTATCTTTTTAGACTGATTGCTTTACAAAAAAAAAAGCCTTTTTTGAAAAAAATATAATACATTTACTTCAAACCTGTGCAAGGAAGGTCTTACAAATGAACAAATTCAGCTATATACCAGTTATCAATAATTATCTTAAAACCAATACCAAATCAATTCACTAGAGTCTAATGCTGAGATGGCAGTCTTTAAAGTAGGTATGTTAGTTAACCTTTTAACTTGACAATTTCAGATGCTTTTTTATTCTCTGTTCTCTATGATTTAAATATTCCCTTATTTAAGTGTCATAACAAACTAAATAACTCATGACAATAAGGTGTTAATTAATGAAAATTGACATTTCAATTGCAGGAAACAGTGCGTAAGAAATAAATTTAGGTTTTAGCTGTTTTTAATCATGCATTTTGGCAGATCATTTTCTATTATTGTCTTACTATATTATTAATTTATGTAGCTACCCCAGAGAAACATCTTTCCATTGTGCAATATGAATGTATGCTTTGAATGAGAAACTTAGACCACTGCATTTAAGCTTTGTAGGCCAGTAGAATGTATGTTTCTGCTTCAGTCATCAGCTGTGCAGGATTTGTTGTGAGAATTGGTTTAGATGTTCCTTTTTTTCCACTTTAATGACTGTGTAATTATGTGTGTTTTTATGCAGATCTGGGATACAGCCGGCCAAGAGAGATTCCGCAGTGTAACGCATGCCTACTATAGAGATGCCCAGGGTAACCTTTGCTTTTTATTTTTCATTTCCTCACACTGTCTGTGTGTGTGCATGTGTGTGTGTGTGTGTGTGTGTGTGTGTGTGTGTGTGTGTGTGTGTGTGTGTGTGTGTGTGAATGAATGTGTGAATATGTGTGTAGGATGGGGTAAGGTAGGTAAGGGAACAACCTGGCTCAGAAATGTAGAGAGTGTGTGTAGGTGTCGATATATTGCGTAAGTGTGCAGATAACAATAAAGGTTCAACTGAACAGCTCTTCTGTTTCCTTATACAGCATTACTTCTGCTTTATGATATCACCAGCAAGCTGTCATTTGATAATATCAGGGTAAGACTGTCTCAAATTACTTCGTCACTCCTTCCTGTTTCACACATTCTCTATTTTCTGTTAATTTTCACTTCCTGCACCTAAACCCTCTAACACTGTCTATTTACTTTCAAAATACTATGAGGGCTTTCAACATTTTCTCACATGTTCTCTTTGGAAACAACAATGTTATCATTTGCTTGGTTGCACAGTTCCCAGTTTCTGTAATGAAAAGCAATAAAAGTGTTCAAGGATAACAATGACAGGCTCACCACGATTGATTGAAGGATGGTAATGATGCATAACTCGGCAAAGGAAGAAAAATGCAGTCTATAATCTATGATATTTGTTTTGTTTATAGACCAATCTCCCCCACCACCACCCCCCCTCACTGTATCTGTTTTTTATACTTTTAAA
>JANJYP010044724.1:0-20185 GCA_024605115.1 Rastrelliger brachysoma | reverse complement strand
CTATCTATCTATCTATCTATCTATCTATCTATCTGTCATCTTATCTATCTTTCTCTAACCTTCTATCACACAATTTCACAAGGTGTCCCCAATTAACTGGTTTTAAATCCTGTTTGTGTCCATCAAAGTGAGTTAAATCATACCCACACACGGACATTCACACATAAATACCCACAACTGTTCCCAGATGATCTTCATCACATCCTTCTCCTCTTATTGCCTTTGCAGATTAATGATGATTCTATTACCACCAGTTCCTGCACCCAAAATTAAAGGCATTGATCCAGAGTTGTTAAAGGTACATGTACTGCATGGCTGTGTTGTTATTCTGTCTTAACTGTATATGTTCCTGTGTTTATTAGTGAACGTACATACTAAACCCCAACCACCCTTGTATCATCAAGGGTGGTTTAAGGTTATCACAGACATATTGTTGTTATTATCAACTTTTACAGTATGTCAGTGAGCAAGTAACAAGAAACTGTACTACTACTGATACTTGTACTATTTTGTTAACACAGAGAAACTGAAATTGCAAACATAGTTAAAATTCAACAATAAGTGGCCAGAGCATGCAAGTGTGCATTGTTTATTTGGTAAAATTATTACATGAAGTGTTGTGTAACATTGGTTGTGATTGCATTTCCATTGTAATTTTGATTAAAAGCAGACATTGCTGGGGGCATCCATGTGGCTCAGTTGGCTGAGGCCACTTAACCATTGCACAGCCCACTCCACTTCTAATCACGGCCTGTTTATTGTATCTGTCAACTCACAAATAAAAGCAAAACTGTCATAAATAAATTGAAAGCAGACTGATTACTGGGGGATAATAAGACATGAAGAGGGTCTTAGTTCAGCATTGTGTTGTGGATGTGTTATTGTCAGATGATGTGGGATGCATTTAACAGCCTGTCTGTTTACTCTTTACAAAACAAAATGAACTATGGATCTCAGAGAAAGTCCTTGTCAGGTCCTTATTGGAATAAAATAAATAACAATGCTGCTATTTTGTGATCAGACAAAAGTGAAACACAGTGACTGCTGGGTTTGCAGCCTATTCTCTTAAAGTGAATGTTTAACTCAAAGTGCTGTATTGAAAATAAGACTCAACTAATACATGCCTTTCTGCTATTACACACACTTAAATAAGAAGGGGAAGCTGGAGGAGCTGAATTTTATCCTGACTGGTGGAGGTATGGTTGGCTTGCCCTCTTGCGCACCAGATTTCTACCAAGATGAGCCATGGGTGGAATTCATTGAGGTGGATGCAGAGGATCCAGACACTGGGGAGAAGGAGGACAACCAGGGCTCAGACACCCAGAGGCTCCTGGGTGTGTCACAACCTGTCAGCCACCATATGCACATAGGGTGCTCCAATGCCATCAGGTACTGCACAGATCTCATACAACACCAATTCCAGTGAAGTTGGCACATTGTGTAAAATGCAAATAAAAATTGAATGCAATGATTGGCAAATCCTCTTCAGCCTATATTATGCAATTGATTGCACTACAAAGACAAGATATTTAATGTTCAAACTGATAAACTTTATTGTTTTGTGAAAATATTTGTTCATTTTGAAATGGATGTCTGCAACCTATTTCAAAAAAGCTGGGACAGCATCCCCAAAATGCTCAGCCATTCACAAGCAAAGATGGGGTGAGGATCACCACTTTGTGAACAACTGCGTGGTTGTCCAACAGTTTCAGAGCAATGTTTCTCAACATTCAATTGCAAGGAATTTTGGGATTTCATCATCTACAGTCCATAATATAATCAAAAGATTCAAGAGAATCTGGAGAACTTTATACACGTAAGTGGTAGGGCCGAAAATCAACACTAAATGGCTGTGACCTTCGATTCCTCAGGTGGTACTGCATTAAAAACGGACATCATTGTGTAAAGATTCTTACCACGTCAGCTCGAAAATGCTTCAGAAAACCATTGTCGGTTAACACAGTTTGTTACTACATTTACAAGTGCAAGTTGAAGCTCTCCTATGCAAAGCTGAAGCCATACATCAACAACATCCAGAAACACTGCCTCCTTCTCTGGGCCTGAGCTCATTTGAAATGGACAAACACATGTGGAAAAGTGTGCTATGGTCTGATGAGTGCACATTTCAAGTGCTTTTTTGGGAAATCATGGAAGTCGTGTTCTCCAGGCAAAAAAGGAAAAAGATCATCCAGATTGTTACAAAGTTCAAAAGTCAGCATTTGTGATGGTATGGGGGTGTGTTAGTCCACACAGCTTACACATCAGTGATGGCACCATCAGTGCTTAAAGGTACAACAAGGTTTTGGAGCAACACATGCTGCAACACATGCTGCCATCCAAGCATTAAAAGTGTGTGGTGCATTATGAAGCACAAAATACAACAATGGAGACCCCGGACTGTGGAACAACTGAAATCGTACATCATGCAGGAATGGGAAAGAATTCCACCTACAAAGCTTCAACAATTAGTGTCCTCAGTTCCCATACGCTTATAGGGTGTTGTTTGAAGGATACGTGATGTAACACAGTGGTAAACATACCCTTGTCCCAGCTTTATTGGAATGTGTTGCAGGAATCAAATTCAAAACGAGTGAATATTTGCAAAAAACAAAGATTATCAGTATGAACATTAAATATCTTGTCTTTGTAGTGTATTCAACTGAATATAGGTTGAAGAAGATTTGCACATCATTGTATTCTGCTTTTATTTACATTTTACACAATATCTCAACTTCATTGGAATTGGGGTTGTATTGCATTGGTGTCATGCTGCTATAGATGGTTCTGCAAATTTGTATTTCATCTATTTTCCACTCCCTTCATCCCTCTCCCTCAGCTTTCCTGACAATGACTCAGGACGGGCCAGCTGTTATGACCCAGATGTGCCAGACCAGGACACCTTAATGCTGATGACCACCCTGCTGCCAGGCCAACTTGAGGATAGAGAAGCCTCCCCCATTGTTGCAGAAAGAGCTATGGCTTCAGAGAGAGATGAGAGGTCCCTTGTCCACACCCAAACCGGAGGGCCTCAGACTTGGGTCAACACAGACTTCTATGCCCAGGTCAGCAATGTCATGCCCTCTGGAGGTGTTGTGCTGTCTCCTGGCCAGCAACTCAGAATACAAGAGAACACCTCAACCACAGATGAGGAAACACAGAAGACAAGAAAAGAGAACAAAGACAAAGAGGAGACTGATGAAAAGACACAGAAGGAGCTGCAGTTTCAGCTGCTGGTAGTTGATCCCGAGGGAAGTGGATACACCACAGAGAGCAATGCCCGGCAGATCAGCACTCCCCCTAGCTCCCCCATGCCTGACAAGGGCTATCACACCATACAACCTCAGCCAGTAGAGACCAAACCCACAGCCACAGCAGAGGATAATCAGTCACCCTACATTCTTCCTGACTCTCCACAATCCCAATTCTTTGCGCCTGTTGCAGACTACACAGTGGTACAAGAGGTGGATGGTGAGCACAGTCTGCTGCTCAACCCACCTACCATCCAGTCTCCCCCTCCCTGCCTGCCTCAGCACCCCCTCAAAGCCTTACCTGCTATGCCTGTAGGATACGTCACCCCAGACCTGCTGGGGAACCTCTCACCATGAAGTGACAATGTCATTAAGCCTTTAGGTGTAAGGTTGTTTGTCCAGTAAGTCCCCCCTGCAGTTGCCTGCGTCTACCTGATTCCCGCTGGAAACCAAATAACTTGCAGTACACAGTGTGGTTAAAAATGTGCAGGTGTTTTGTTTTCAGAGGGTGTTGAAAAGGAGATATGAAATGCTGCAACTGTATTGCTGACTGTTTTACAGCTGCAAATACATCAGTTAATTTGATGCAGAGGTAGCCAAAAGTATACATCACAAACCAAATGCACAATTTGCTCTTTTTTTCTTGCACAAGACAGACAAGGACAATAGGCTGAGACTATGATTAAAATGAGTCAGTACGCATCAGCTTGCTGCTAACCTGCCTTGGATCTCATTATATCTTTAGCTAACTGTGTTTTAGGGCAATGACAGTGTTAAAGTCTTAATCTTACAGAAAGATATCAGTGTATGTCAATTGGTAGAAAACAAGCACATTGTAGTCATGTTTTTACTCTGCACTTGTTGAAACCTCTTGCTGGCAGAGGTTTTTCATCAATTAATTGTCACCTAAAAGTGCTTGGTGGCTTGTTTTATATTCTTAAACTTCTTAGCTCATTATGTCGTCAGTATTTCACTAGAGATATATTTTTATATGAAAGATATTAGCTATCTACCCTAATACACTGCTAAAACACAGCTATGCATATTCACCTTGCATTCCTGGCTTCATTTCGTTCAGTGGTATATTGTTTATATTTTCATGAATAAGTGGCCAGACAGATTACATGATGTCAAGACATTTTGCTCCACAGCTATAAGGTTTAACAGGAGACAGACAACACAGTTGTGCACACACTGACATGCAAATACATTAACAACAAAGCAGTACCAGAAGAGTCCTTACATGTAGTATTGTTATTTTATCTCTTTCATGCCTTGGGAATGTTAACAGGCATTCAAGGATATGAAAAAAATCCCTAACTGCAGTAGCAGCACAGGAAGCAAAGGGATATTGTTACGCAATCTGGAATGCATAGAACATTGCAGGCTGACTATACATATACGAGTGTCCCAGATTTTTTCTTTAACCTGGGTTTATTTATTTTCATTTTATTTTTTACATGCATATAAAGAACATATAGTGCTGAACAGCTCTTGCAGAAAGAGGATGGTCTCTTTGATTCAATTACAGCTGTGAGCCGCTTAGTTTAAACTGTGTTGTAAAGCTCCACTAAGTGCCTTGCTCATGGGCACATTAGAGTATATATTTAGCAGAAGGGAAGATAACACAGGCACACAGCTGGCAGTTAAGTAAAACCTGGTATTGCATTACATCTTATAACAGCAACCAAGTGAATCAATCAATCAATCTCACCTTTATAACCAGCATTCACTCATAATCTATCCCTTAGAATTAAACTTTCATTAGTAGGCTTGAGAGTTGTATTTGTCTCATGTTGCATTGTTATTGCAGCGACAGCAACTGGAATAAGTTGAAAGAATGTGAAAGTGTACATAAAAATGTATTAATTGATATTAATATAGCCCTAAAAGTGATGAGCTGAAAATTACATAAAGTTGCAAGGTTAAACATTTTCTGTTTCCACTAAATCATAACTTGCATATTATCAACCATGCTCATACATTTTACAACCCCCAAATTTTCTACAGTTAGTGCCAGAACTGACAGACTTTGAGTTCTAAATTCTGGTAGCTATGTCAGCTATGGATAGATATTAAAAGGTTTCTCTTAAGCCTAAGTTACTTACATGGGCAGTGCTTATGTAATTAGACATGTGATACCTAGTACTGTTCCAATACATGTCAGAAAATACCTGAATTTAGGACATCATTTCAGCATTATGTTACGTGATTAATTATTTTCTCACATTTACCATATATTATAAGCTTGGCCTTAGTTAATTGAAAATGTAAGCTTTAATATTGGCCTGTGGGTGAGAAGATGGCAGAGGACACATCGTGTTATGGTTTTATGCCTCTCATATTTTTTCATCATATGAAATATCACAAAGACAACGTGCCTGTGACAAACAGAAGCATGGCATACAATAAGCTATCCAAGCTTAGTCTAATTGAGGTTGTGCATTATGCATGCATTGTGATACAAAACATTGAATTTTCATTTCAACAAGTCTATGATTGATTCATAGACATTGTTATTGTATAGCATCAAGGCAGTCTTCACATGAGCACTTCTCACCATAAAAAATACTTTGCATTGCAAAGGAAATACATAACCCCTTTGTATCATGTTGTTTGGAATTGTTCTTGAGATGAGCAGGATGAAAAAGAACTAGAGGATCTTTTGTATCAGACAATCCCAAATGAAGAGAGACAAGGAAAGAGCCATAAATATGTGAATATGATGAATATGTGCCATTTCTCTCTTTCTGTATCTCTCTTTCTCTTGAAAAGCTCAGTGTTCTGTTGTTGCCAAGTGCTGATGATACCAGCAAATCAATGCTATTGCAGAAATGTCTTAATATATTTACTAGTGCTGTAAAATTACAAGTATATATTTTTATGTCATTAATGTTACTAATCACAATATACTGCTGCTCGGTACAAGTATTTTTCCTGCATTCAGCCTTACTGTGGTGGGGAAGGGTCCTTTAAGAGAGTGCAACAATCACTGTATTGTGTATAAGAGTAAATATTTGTTGGGAAAACCTGAAAAATGGGTGAAACTGATAACTGAAAATGGTCTTTGTTAAACTGGGGGATTTGGCACAGTTATCAGTCCAGCTGCAAATAGAAACACTAGGATAATTTTTCCTCAAACTACAGATGCAATACAGTTGGCTGATGATGCCATCTTAACTTTCACACCCATTCAAAGATCCCCAAAAGCTGTAGAAGTATATATGAAGGAAGATAGGATGGGAAAAACACTGTTAAGTTTCTGTTTCAGTTGTATCATAGTGATTGTGAATGTGTGCAAACTGGAATATACAATGCAATTATGATATTGAGGAGAAACTGTATTTTAAAAAGGTGATTTTAAGGTTACAGTAAGGAAGAAAAAATAGGAGGTGCTTTTGTTCAGACTTTCAAGCTTGTTTACTTCATTGTGTCTGCAATGTTTGTATTTTGTTTTGTTTTTGGGGGAGTGTTTGTTTTGTTGTTTGCCAATTCACAGTGAGTTCATTTTTAATGTAGTGTAAAAGTTTGCAACTGTATAAAAGTTACAGACACTTCAGAGCAAGCACTTTGTATACACACACACACACACACACATANCACACACACACACACACACACACACACACACACACACACACACACACACACACACACAGTTTATAAGATGTTTAAATAGTGTTAAGATTTTGTATCTCAGACTAAATCAAGTTAATGAAAGACCTGTTATGAAACAGCAAATGTTTTTTTTTTATTATTATTATTCAGCACAATAATCGGACGATGAAACACCGTCAATATCAATAAGCTTCAATTTTGTTCTACAGAGTTTATGTTTATAGGATGTATTTTACACTACCAGATTGATAGAATGATGTACTGTAATGGAGTATTTAATATTTGCTAGAGGATTTATGGATAGAAAGAGCAGATAGATGTAGTCTATTATGGAGTCATATCAACATATAGTCAGAGTGAAATAGTTATACTGTAACTATACATTCTTACATTTCTCTAACTATGTGATTTCAACATTTCTTTATTGAAAAGTGTATTGAAAGGGGTTAAAGCATTTATAATTTTGTGTTTTAGCCTCCAGCTTCTTGGTTTTGCATCAGTGCAAGAGTGGCTTTTGTCACTTGTTAAGCCTGGAAATAATCTTGAGTGCTGGAATTTGTGCTGGTTGTGACTCTTTATCAACAAAGAGTATTCAGCCAGACATTTTTTGGCTTTTTGGGAAAATAGTTTTATTCTTGACTGGAGTATTGTGGTTACAGTCTGTTTTTATGACTAAGTTCAGTGGCTCAGTGGCTGTATTTCTATCCATGTGCAATTTATTTCTCTGCTCAGAATCCTCAGATCACCCCACCACCTTATCTGACCGCAGTGGAAGGGGCAGCATGAGTAATATGTGCTCTGTTATTCTCTGACATGTGTCATTCAGGCTCATAAAACTGGAAATATTCCACATGTGCAGCTGTTTGTACACGTGCAGATGGCTACATTGCAGTCACAAGTTTGACAAGTTCAGCTTGATAATTTATCACAATGCATTAGTATCATGAATAAATATGACCTTGTTGCAAGTTTCTATGCTGAACATCCTCCTTATCTTATATCGTCTTATCGCTTATGTCACGGAACCACTGTCCTAGTCTGTTGACTGCTGTTTTGCTCAAGACCAAGAACTGTTGTAATCTTTGATGATTTGATATTGTTCCCTTCCCATTTAAGCCTTTCTGGTGTTGTATGTGTGATCAATAAGCTTTCAACAAGTTACACAATAAACATATACAGCATCTTAATTATCCTGTTATCATGTGCTTTTTTTTGTTGTCTTCAAAATTTTGAAATTTTTGATCCAATTTTTGATTTACACAAGTATTTTAACATTAATGTTGGAAAGGAAAATAATTTAGACAAATCAGATTTGACTGGGTTATCAAGATCATGTTAGTGATATTTAATTTAGAACAGATTTTTATTATTAATTCAATATAAAATGTAACTCTGTTCACAAGATCTTTAACTGACTGCCAACTGTTCTATTAACAGTGCACCAGCAGCAATACTGTGCAATAAAGGCCCGCTCAGATCAGGGCTCAGTGAAGAGAAAAAGATGTTTATGAGGAAAATGTACCGATCACTTTGGGCTGAGAGTTCAAATACAAATTAATTAGTGTTTGCGTGTCTGAAAAATAGGAGAAAAGGGATTATGTGTGTGTGTATATGTGTGGTGGTTGTAGGGTTCAAAATATGTACTTGTTTGTGTGCAGCGGAGAGGCACTTTGAGTGTGTGAATGAGTTCACCAGTGTGTGATTCTCTCTCTGGCTGCTAGAGTAAGTGGAGATGAAAGGGTTGCAGAAACAGTTGTGCTTCAGGGTAAAGCATATTGGACAATTAAGACAGAGGCTGTGTACTGCACTGCTCTGTGAGGGGCTGATTGAATCAGAGAGACAGCCACTCACAGCTCTTCATCTTAGGACATTGCAGGTAATTACCCATAAGTCACTGTTCCCCTGTATTGGATCTTCAGCCCAATTACGCCCACACAAGCAATCCAATTCGGCCTCATTTATTACCTCCGGTTGCTTGTTGACCTTTTCAGACACACAGTCCAATGGGCAATATAGATACATTACACTGAGCAGAGGGTGTTGCACTTTAAGTCTTGAAGACCATTTCACAGGTTTTGAGCTTTGCATTGACATTACATAAATGTTACTTGTGAAAAAAGCTCAATGTTTAATGCTTGCATTAAGCATTGTGTTAATGCTGGAACTTATGTTCCAGTTTTTATTTAGTTTCTAGTGAATTTGGGGGGTTATTGAGTGTTTTATATATTACTTGTATATTACGTGTGTGTATGTGTGTATGTGAGAGAGAGAGAGAGCAATAATAATATAATTATTGCTTATCATATTATTACAATTACTTATTGCGTTATTACTTATTGTTTTATTGTATTTGGGGTATTGTTAAGATTTGTTATTATCTCTTAGATGTGAAGCACTTTGTGTCACTTTTTAAAGGCACCATATGTAAGAATGTGGTCAAAAACAGTTACTACACTCAAATTTAAAATACTGTGGCAAGTCATGAGAGTCATGTGACATCATGCATGAATTGCAGGGTCATCTTTAGGACTGTTCTGGGACCAGAAGTAGCCTAACACTATAGTAAACAATGCCGTCTATCTGCAGGGATTGAAGTTTTCCATCACCACAGCAGATTCCTGTCAAGTGGACTGTAAATTTTCAAATATCAATAAATAGTTAAAGTTGTGTTGGAAGCCAGCAGACCAGAGTCAAGCGGAGACAATACTACTTACCATCATAGTTTGATGTCCTCGTCAAGCTATGATGGTAACTTTGTTAGCCAAGCCTAACTTGTCTGGGAGAAGAGTAGCCAATTCTGAATCTGTTCTCAAACTCCTCTCTGCCTTCAACTGTCTCTGCTGTTCAAATCTCCTATATAGACCATTGCTTTGCCTCTAATTTTATCTTGGCATTTTTGTGATTCATAACAAGGTATTTTGAGTTTCATTGCCTCCGCCATTGTAGCTCTATTGTAACTGGCAACTTGTGCTTGCTCAGCAGCAGAGACGTACTGATCTGTTCTGTTATTGTTGGTGAGTTCATATGTTATATGAACATTATTCCTAAGTCTCTGTGACATTTTAGGATGATTTGATGGCCAGTTGCTTTAGATTTCTCACATTGTACCTTTAACATAAACCCACTGCCTTCCCGTTTAGTTCACTTCTGAAAATATTTCAAATTGTACAGTAACTGGAAAGTAAAATTGGGAGTCGGAACTACTGCATTTGGATTTGGATTTGTATGCACTTGTGAATGGCAGCCAGAAATGTACATGAATGTACATGAATAATTAATTGATTATCTTATCAGTGTCAAAAATTATTTTATTAAGAGTCACTTGTTATAAAAAAGTAAGGTTTACAATGTTGGTAAGGAGCATGAGGTGCATCATTTAATGTATTCGTTACTGTGGCTGTTGACATTGGAGATGATTTATCATATAGACCTTCATCGCCATCTGCTGACAAGAATTGATCAATGCAGTTTCATAGCACTCATTATATATACAGTATCTCCAAAATAATATTTTAGGGAAGAAGTTAACCGAAGAAGTGACATAAAGATCTTTGCGATTCTGAAATTAAATAGCATAATACTTTACATGGTACTGTGTATTTAAGTTATATGCACTCAACTGTCAGACATGCATCAGACCTATTCATACCTAAACTATATGCATTCACTGTCAATTTTGATGTTTCAACTTGATCATCAACAACAAAACACACACATACAAAGAAAAACAGCTTTACCATCTTTATTCCACAACCATTTTCCATGTTTTACAACCTCACTACAATACAGTTCTCTGTGCAAGCATCAGGTATTCCAGGTGATTATTATCTTCCCACAGAAACCATCATAAAGTACAGAGTGTATTCCATTAGTCTTCACTCTCCTCTTTCTTTTGCCTTTTTTAAACAACCAAGCTCTGTATTTTTAAGCTAGCTTTGTATAAATGTGCAATTTGCAACCTACAAGCAATAATAAAGAAATGCGCATGCAGGAAATGGTAAAAGATACACCTGAGATATTTTATGGACTTTATAAAGAAGCACAACATAAAAAGAAAGTCATTTTAGTTGTTGCCCTTATGTGCTCAATTTATCAATATAGTGTCTTCCAGACAAACATAACATTAGTATAAACTTTTTTTTTTAGGTTTGTTCAAACTATATCCCATTACAGGCTAGGGTTTTTATGCCCCCCACACATATTTGCTTATTATGCATCCTCTTCCCTTATAATTACTTTTTTTTACAATTTTTTTTACAGGACTTCACTCAAATATCCTGCTATATTGAACTTATTGAACCTGTTTTTTTGGTTTTGTTAAAATGTTTATCATGTTCCTGAATAACCCTCTCCACTCTCTCCTGCCTGACTTCATCTAGACGCCACTAGAGCATAGTTTCTGCGCCTAAATTCATAAAGGATGGAAAGAGCAAAACAAAGAAAGCTATTTCTGAACATAATCACCATATGCACTCCTGAGAAAGAATGAAAGCAACCACTGACAGACATGGTGATGCAGAAGAAACACAGCATCTGACAATAATTTATTCTTTTAGACACAATGAAATTATTTGTCAATCTGTTGCCGAATGTAATGTGTTAACAAGCTGCAAATGCTCAATTTGTATTTGTGTATTTATCTAGTTTTTCTATATCCATGTAATGTTGCACTCCATTTGTGTTCATCAATACCAGACACATGCTGTCATTGACTGCCATGTCCTCTCCCAGGGTAATACTTGTTGGTAAAAAGAACACTTTGCCCCAGTGGTAGTGCTGGTATTAAAATGAGGGTTATATCAGAGCCAGCTTACAGCTGCTCTCATCCTCAGCTAACAACACCTGGAGGTCAGGCTCACGTGGTTGGCTGTGGCTGCTGTCAGTCAGCAGGAGGCAAGCGTCACTGTCAGGTCTCCCTAACATTATTGATTGCTTCACCTATCAGTCCATGTCACTGTCAGGAGGCGGGCAGTGCCTCATCACAGTGTCAGAGACCAATTGGCTGCTCTATCCTTGCATCACCAAACAGCCTTCGTCAGTGTCAGCATCAGCTGGTCTTAGGAGAGGCTTTGTCAGAGCCTGCTGTCCACTGTCAGCTGTGCTTTGATTTTCACAGAGCCTTCTTATTCACTCAAGGTTTCTGCATTTCAGGGACCAATTGTGCCTCCTGGGGCATATGTACTGCATGCTGCACCTGGCCAAAATCTAAATGTTGTTGGCTTTGAGATACCCCACTATCATGCTCATACCCTTGTTGTCCAACACCTTGCTGACTTTGACCTTGACCATGGTCATGACCATGACCAACACCACGAGGACGAAAACCCTGGTGGCCGTGGTGATGCCCGTGATGGTGACCATGCCTAATGTCTTCTTCCACAGCTGGAGCTGCACCTGCATTAGGTTGTGTGTCTGCTTTGCACTCCTCTCGGGTCTCAGTGCTCTGAGGTGCCAGAAGAGATTTCAGTGAATTAACTGGTCTTTTGTGAATTATATCAACAACATGCTATCTTAAGTTTGTTTAAATCCATGTGTTTTTGTAGTTATGTATTGCGCAATATACCTCATGAGTACAGTCCCCACATATGCGTTTGCAGTAGGTATCTTTGATCGCACCCTCAATATGGCCTTCACCAATAATGGTATATGGAAGCGAAAGGTGGTGGGTGAGACGGCCACATCTGAGGGTGAAGGGATAGAAAAGCATGGTGAGATTACGTATGAATGGTAGCCGATGTCCTAAAGCAAATCTAATGAATTAACCATACAGATAACAAACCTGTCATAAATGAGAAAGTCATCTTTCTCTCCACTTAGTGTGTCCCAGACATTGGGCTGATTCTCTTGCTGTTTGTAAAGTGTGATGTTTTCAGACAGCCTCTGCTCCAACATGTTGTGCAGTTGCTGTGCGTGCGCCCCCTGGTGATTAACAACCATGTAGGTCACGTCCTTCAGACCCTGACTCTCCAACTTATGGCGCAGACCATCCATTCTGCACAGAGGAGGGAAATCTAAAACTATGAATCTAAAAACCAGTTGATCAAAGTAACAAGCCTTTTCATAAAGCTTTCATGTATAATCTACTTAACAAACAACCATGAACAAGATGCACTTCCTCACTACTGAGCTCTAATAGCCTAGTTGTATGAGAACAGGATGGGCCATCAAATGTATGATGGTCCAAAAATTACTGGCACTGTTAAACTTAAGGCATCTCGGGTGATGCAATGTAATGTCCTGGATTGTAAAGTATAGAAGAGATTGAATTAGATGTATATTTGAGCATATACCTGGATGCCTGCACCAAGCAGAACAGTCAGCTGGCCTGTAAAAGGGCAACCACTGTCACCTGGCCCATGACATCCTTCATGGGCTCCACTTCACCTATCTTCCAGACTGGTGGCAGCTGACAGCGTGGCCCACCCCCCTCACTCTCTGCCCTGCCTCCATGTAGCAGGCAGAGAGTGAGGATCAGGGTGAGGCACGCCCACATCTCTGATGTGCCTCCTCACTTCCCCAATCTGCTGATCACAGAGCGAAAAAGGGGGAGGGAGGTGGGGGAGGGATGGTGGGGGGGTGGTGGTCAGGAACAGGGGTAGCAAGAGGTGAAAGAACAGAACATGGGAGGAGTAAACACCACAGATTGGTCAAACTTAGTAAATAAAAGTAAAGGTTGGAACAAAAGGTCAGATTAGGATTATCATTCCCATCTTCTCCAATACTAACTAGACTGAACAGCCATATAAAGGAAGCAGTGCAAGAAGAAGAATGATTTAACAAGGGTATTCTATATTCTATATGCATGCTCATCAATATATACTAATTGATACACATAATTAATGCAAACAACATACACACCAGTCAAAACTTTGCATAAGCCTTCAAATTCCCTTGAATGCAAAAGTGTTTCTGAACTTTTGACTGGTTTTGTAGTAATAAAGGAAGTAAGTTTGAATGTATAAAGTTAAAAAAAACTTGCAGAGAGGATAGTTTTTGTATAAAATGGTTCAGTGACTGAAAACATTTGTTAGCATTTGATGCATTAAAAACTGCTGCATTTATGATGAGATTGAAAAGTGGGTTTACAGTAGTAAAGGTACAGTGTTTTAGCTTTTATTTGTTTATTTTTCTCAACTGTAAAATCAGACACTTTGCTTTCTAGTTATAAATTTGATCTTATTTTAAAAAGTAACTGAATAAAATGTAATAAATTTTGCTTACCCTCTGATTGAAAAGTTCTCCCTCTGATCAGATCTGCCCTGCTTCGCTGCAACTCCTTGAACAAAAACAAGTCTCTTCCTCCACCGCTCCCCCCTTTTATACTCTGCCTGTTGTTTTCCTATCTGAAAGGAGGACAAAGTTCAGTTGCAGCCGTTTGCTGACGTTCTTTCTTCAAGTTTAAAAAGTCACTCTTGATGAAATAGGGTTAGGGTTAGGATTATACCTTTTATGGTATACAGAAAAGGGTTGGGGTTTTTTTGGAAAATGTTTGGTAGTAACTAGCAGTTTCAGAAATTACTTTCAGAGAGTAGTGTAAGGACAGAAAGTTATGTCTTTATTATGGCTGATTCCTTTGAACTTATTGCAAATAAAATTGCATTGTAAATATATTGCTATACATGAAACAATGCATAAAATATGACAGTGTGTGTGTGTGTGTGTGTGTGTGTGTGTGTGTGTGTGTGTGTGTGTGTGTGTGTGTGTGTGTGTGTGTGTCTGTGATATAGAGTGTACTAGAACACTGAAGAACATTGTGTAATAATACTGTTTGGAGAGAGGGGGAGTGAGGGTGGGTTTCTGGTCAGTATCCAGGATGTTTCTGCAAGGCACACACAGACACAGCTGGACTGAGCTCATTCAGCTGTGGCGTAATATAAGTATTATTATGAAAGTGTACTGCAGTTGAATATACACAGAGGGTTAAAGAAAGCCAATATTCTTTTTTAGCACAACAGTAACCTGTACAGCTTCAACAGTTCAAGAATAAAAAAGCCCTAAACAGCCTCAAGTCAATCATCTGCCGAAATAGGTCATGCAGTTCAGATCAATGAAAGTGCTGTTATGAGTTAACTAAGGTCAAAGGCCAGTGCAGTTTTAACAAGGATGACTCTTTATGCATACTTAGTGCACTTAGTGCACCACTTAGTGCACTTAGTGTATTTATGACTGTAAATGAGTCACAAGATATAACAATGCATGTCAGTCAGTTCTAAAAAATTTCAAATGATAAAATAAATTCAGACAAGGCCGAGTTAGGAAAATTATTGTAATTGCAGTTTGCTGTTGTAACTGTGTTAGAGAGGTGTTTGTTAATCTTCACTGCCATTTCTGTGCTGCATTTGTTGATATTGTTAGGTTGCTTTGCCTATGTTGCAAGTGTTCCTGTATTGTGTCTGGCCCCTGTGCATCTGTACATTTACTGAAGATGAGAGGAACAGTTCATTTTCTGCAGGCGATCCTGATTCTGGAAGTTTGGTCAGGAACACTCAACCCATTCACCCTTGAAGGCATGGTTTTACTCCTTGGTCCTCCTGGAATACAGCAACATTGCAGCATGAAGGGAGCCCATAGTGGACAAACTGTACATTCAGGTTAGCCAGCTGATCAGTGCAGTGACGTGTCTGCTGAAGTTGCACAGCATGACATGTGATAAAGAGTTTCTTGTCAGAGCAAGTTTATTTATGACTCTGTAAATGAGTCACTCATTTACAGTGACAATCTACAATCTGTGCATCAGTGGCATACTTTTGAACCGCAACTTATCTACAAGAAAAGAGGTAGCATTCCTTGACTTTTTAACATCAATACCTCGACAGGCAGGGTCATACAATCAGCTATACCAAAGTCTCAAAATATAGTAAAACCATTCATAGCTCTGTTCTTGACTGCAACTGTGAGGAACAGGGACCCCCAACTGGGGCGGCAGGGATGGTTACATCTGAAGTCAAACTTTTAATATTTTGCACAGGAGGATTTCCACATTTTTTTCATATTCAACATGTTACTGAATAGATAAAGGCCTATTGCTGTTTTTAATTCATTTAAATCTCTTTTTTTTTGTAGATAAATCATAGTGTGGATATTATTTGGAGCACACATGGACTTAAATGATCGTATCATGTGTTTCTTCATAAAATATATTTTAATATCCCAAACTCTAAATGAACTAATGCATTTTCAAATGAGAGATGATCTCCCTTATAAATAATGCCAGTATCCATGATTTTTTTAAGTTTTGGTGGGCTTGATGACTACACTCACATTTGAAAATATTTATTAGAAAATTAATCAAAAATAGTGTAATAGGTTAAATTACTTTACTTGTACTTACTATTAAGTAACTGAAATAGTTGAAATAATAATAATTATTTTTAAATATGATTGCTCTCACTTTCTGACAATAAATGAATGCATGTTTAAATGAAATACATGCTTTTTTTCATAGTTTGTCTTATTCACTCTAGCAGTCACTGTCACCAAGCAACGCTCCCAGGCGTCCTTGAGTTCGCAAAGATTTCTGGGAATCCGAGGCCCCGGCATCAGACCGCCCTTTTTGGAGCTACGAGAGCCAGAACAGTGGTTCATGCGGCGAGAGAAATATTATTGCAAAACAACTTTATTGAGCAGCGTAACAAAACTTGAGGTATGCTCACGTGTTGGTTTTTAACGCATATTTTGACCCACGACGGTTTTTATCGGGCAATGTGTCTAGGAAAGTGTATTTTAATGCGCGGTTTGATGACGTAATGTTGATTGTCAAAACGCGAAATGGCGAGCATGCTAGGAGGCCCGTTACCTGTAACACTTTGGGGTCTTAATATGTTTATTTCGACTGAGTTACACTGTGAGAACGATTACATAGGATTTATTTGTGCTGGTAAGTTGGATCTTGATTGAAACATTGTCTATCTCGGGTGTTTGAATGGTTCATTTTGTTCTTCTGTATGGGATTGCGTGCTTGCTAGTTAACGCTAAGCTAATCGAGCAGAGTAGCAAAGCTGCAGGTACGTGTGTCGGGTCATCAGCTGAATTATTTGTCCGTCTTCTTCACTGGTACATTAGAAAAGGCTCCTCACCTTTAACAGGATTCTAGTTTTTATTTGACCAACGTGTTTATGAAACTGACAAGCTTAACCGTCTACAGGGTCTTGATTTCCTCATTTTATTCAGCCTAGTTACCAATTAAAGCATTGCCTAGCTTTTTTACATTTAACATTTAATAATATTTATCAGTCAATGTATAATTCCTCTTTCCCTAAGGGAATAATTTAGCCATGGTTTATAACTATTGCGTAGATGTAATTATATCAGTAGGACTTGGTGTGATTTGCTTGCTTGTTTATTCAAAGTGTTGTATGAAACGTGAATTACTGCAGTTATCAGTATGTGATTTGATGTACTACATTTATTACGTTGTTTTTTATTCTCACTGTGTTCAGAAATTAAGTTTCAGCTTTTTGAGTTTTGAGAACATAAACCTTTTGTGCTTTTTTGCAAAAAGAAACACAGTTTTGGTTCATGTTAACCATTCTTAATATTGTGTTGTTGTTTTTTTTTTTTCTTGTTGTGTTACAAAAATATTACAAGGTCTATCATTTTGAATTTCCAATGAAGGAAGACTAAACACTACAGTTTAGCTTGTTTATTTGGCTCACATCCCAATAATAAAAGTGTCTTCAAATACAAAACATTGGGAAAGAAGACTGCAATCAGATTTTGGATGGGCAATAACTTTTCACTAATATTACTGAGAACTGCATGTGTTTCTCCCTCTGTTCATTATAGAAAAGGATAGAGTGAATAATGGCGGCTGAGGTGGATGGAGGAAGTGAGTTCCCAGCCCATTATAAAGTCATGATGGACAAACTTAACGAACAACGACAGTTGGACCAGTTCACTGACATTACCTTGATTGTGGATGGTAAGTAGATGTATGGTATAGTCTATTTATATGTCACCTTAGTGGAGATGCTTAATTGTTTCTGTCCCTTTTCTCTTACAGGACACCAGTTCAGAGCCCATAAAGCAGTGTTGGCAGCATGCAGCCAGTTTTTTCACAAGTTCTTTCAGGATTTTACCCAAGAGCCACTGGTGGAGATTGAAGGTATTCTGTGTTTGAAAAATTCTTAAAAATAAGGTCAGTCATATAGGTGCCTAGAACAAAGACAACACTTTATCACTAATGTGAAGCAAATAGCTTCTCTAATGTGTAAAGCACATGTATTTTAAAGTAAAAACAATAGTGATGTTTAAGTTATTGACTTGAATGACTGTTAACATCCAATTTATTGGTTCTGACCTGTTCTAATGTAGTGGATCTACTTCTGCGTTGTGTATTTTGGAGTATCAGACACAAGCTGGTTGGTCTCAGCACCATTTATTGTCTTTCTTTATGCATTTGAACATTCACAGTTGTTCACAGGTGTTTCATACATGCTTTCTGTGCTTTATCTTTCTGAGAAGTGTCAATAGCAAGAGGAACTAAAAACAGCATAGTACAAAAATAAATAAAATGCAATTTACATTAACCTAAAATAACAAAAAAAAAATTGCATAACCTCACATACCTGCTCTTTCTCTGTCTCTTTCTCTCCCTCTCTCTCACACACACACACACACACACACACACACACACTGCAGTAACGGTCGCACAGACACACTATGAAGTTGGGGGGATTTTCAAAGTAACACACCGCAAATCGGGTTGGTGGTTAATGTATGTCATGTGCTCTTTCTCTCTGTCTATCTCACACATGCTGCTCTAACAGTCACACAGTTACACTGCAAAGTTGAGTGGAGGAACAATGCGTGATGCTCTCCCTCTCTCTCTCATAGATGCTGCATTAACAGTCACATAGCTGCTGTGAAACAATCATTAACGTGTTGTTGATGTGATTTAGCAGCTTCTTACTGTCACCTCTGCCTTTCTCTCCATTATACTTCCTCGCTTGACCAGCTACAACAGTGTAATGTTGCTGCTTACTGACAGAGCAACACTCCTCCTTTCAGTGTTATGAACTTTAATAAATAACAGGGAGGTGAATAAGTCGCATTGAACTTACTGACTGAGAGCAAAGGAGAGCGTCACTGTCACATACACACCCACATGCACTGACCACAGCGGCGCTTCTACTATATATGTATCTGTCTTTATTACCATTGCCTAGAACAACTTTTACTCACCACTGCTGCTTTTTCATATTCTTGACAGGAGTGAGTAACATGGCCTTTCGCCAGCTGATGGAGTTCACATACACAGCTACACTAGCTGTAGCTGGAGAAGAAGAGGCCTACGATGTTTGGAAGGCTGCCGAATACCTCCAGATGCAAGAAGCCATCAAGGCACTCAACAATAAGTGAGACTTGAAATTTATGACCACATCACTATTCAAAAAAGCTAAATTGTTTCACTATCTCATTTTTGTTGATATTTCATAAATTACATATTGTCTTGTAGGATAAATGAAAATCCTTCACTGGCAACGAAAAACAAAGGTAAAAAGAGGAAGATTGCTGAGACATCTAATGTTATTACAGAAACCTTACCCTCAGTGGATGGGGAACAGGTTAGTATGTTCACGATTGTCACAGTGATACAGAGATAATTCCTTGAAAAGCAGAAGGCAATGCCTGGCTGCATTTTCCCTACCACCTAACCTTCAATGTCATCCAGGTGGAGATTGAGGTGATTGGAGAAGGTGCCATTGAAGTGGAGGAATCAGGTCTGGAGGAGGTGGTTGATGCACCAAAGAATGCCCAGGCTGCATCAGATGACTCTGCTTTGGCTCTGCTTGCTGACATAACCAGCAAGTATCAGCAAGGGGAACCTGTGCTACAGGTCATCAAGAAGGGAGTGATAGAAGAGGTATATTGACCTAAGTATCATTCTCTTTTCACATTTTCCATATTATTGTTTTTTACTGTATATCCTTTTCAGCTGCACTCAATGTAGGTTAGACCCATTCAAATGTTTCACCTAGCTTCTCACTGTTAGCTAAGACTGCAGTATGCAGCACAGCTGTGCACACATTACTGATTAACCACAGAATTAATAGTTTTCATTTTTTGCAAGTCAGCTGAATGTTAAATTATGGATTCAATATTAGTGTGCTATATCTCTTCCTCATTTTTATTGATGTAACAGTGACTGTTTTTAAGTACATGTTCGTAGTCTCATCTAAGTAATATGAATGAAGGCAGATTTTACAGAAACCAGATCAGCATCGGCTGATATGCATAGTATCGGAATTGATCAGGCTCCTCATTTTGGCCTATAAAAAGAGACGCAAAAAATTCAATGATTAAAGCTATCTGTCCGT
>JANJYP010044723.1:0-12805 GCA_024605115.1 Rastrelliger brachysoma | reverse complement strand
TGACATTCAGCTTGTTGAAGGGAACACCTTGCCTGAATAAAATCTGACAGTTACATTTCTGAAAGGCTGGCCTAATTTAATCATACCCTGTTGTCAACAATGCTGATTCAAAACTTAAGTGATTGATCTTGGGGAAATTCAGTAAACTCTTATTTCTCAAGGCAATTAATTTTCCTCACAGATTGTAGCTAAATTAGTATTCTTGGACGACGCACAGCCTTTACGCAACTGGACCTCGTGGTATTTCCTTAGAGAATAAAATGAGTTTTTTCTTTCTTCTTACTATTTTTCTCAGACAAAGCACAGTTATGAGATTATGTGTGACTGAGAAAGGCTATAATTGAAGCTATGATTGCTGACTGTGAAACCAAGTCTGACTTCTGGAGGCCTTTGTTCTCGTGGGAATGTGGCCACCGTGATCAGAAACCAAAAAGGAGAGAGCCACCATTGTCTGTTGACTGCTGGACAGGAAATTAGCCCAGGCATCAAAATCTACATGTTAGGATGTTAATTGTCTCTCCCAACACTCGGAGTAATGACTGAATTTCAGAGGATTAGTAGCCTTGTTACAGATCATATATCCAACCTCTTATTAAATGAGGATTGGTCGCTGTGGCAGGATTCCCAGCCCCTGCTCTGAACATGACAAGGTTGCCTAGGCGCCAAGCCAACTGAGTAATATTGTTTGGTATGGGGATGTAGGGAGGACATGTCTTACCTGTAACATTCAATTTAATTAAATTCCCACGTCGGAATTATCGGACAAACCAGTGTTTATTAGAATAGTAGCGCTTGTTCTCGCACTTCATGGAGCGGATAAGTCAAAATGATGTTGCCGGTTGCCAAGACATTCCCCAAAGGTGTTCATGCTGCTCTCTCCTGTCGTGCAATCTGCTCAATTTACTGAGGGACTGAAAGGGTTAGAGCTGAATTTTTTTTAGTTGGCTTTCATTTTGGATGTGCCCACTTACTTGATTTGTGCATGGAGAAGTCAGAGGCAGGAGTTTAGCTGCAGAGACTTATTTTGTGCTCCATAAAACATTTCTTTGTGAATCAATCTGGTGTTACTACTACACAACAAAGAGGATGCGTATTTCAATAACCTTTTCTGAAGGCGTTTTCACATTCTTCTTGGTTTTCTTTGAAAAACATTCAAGGATTAGGGACATTCCCTACAGGTATTAATATGAGTAACTGTTAAATGTGCCAGTGCTTCGATAGGCTAGCAACTCTAGGTCTAGATTTTGCTCTTTCACCCACCGCATGCTAGGATAGGTTTCAAACCTTCCCTTTCTGATGTGATATCAATAGCCAGACTCAAATAGTGGATGAGTTTTGTCACAAAGGCAACACTTTTCACTCAATTTCTTACATTCATTTTGGTTTAACTTATTCTGATACAAGAATGTTGGCCTTTCCAGCACTTTTACTCCAGAGGTATCTTCAGGATCCAAATCTTAGTAAATGCAATGGAGGATACAAATGTTGACCTTTGCACCATCTGTGTACAAGATTTACTGTTGCCTAGAAATCAGGTCTCTTGGTGCTTTGGCGGGTGGGAACTGCATCCACTGTTTGGTTTTGAACCTGAGTATCCTGCTTTGTTGTTCTGAGTCTGACACATTTCTAGGACTGTGGTTGTATCATTCTTTACCAACTACTTGTGTGCAAACTGTTCACCACAGACATCATAATCAGGAAGTGGACACAGAGTTTTGCAATAATTAGCTTTAGACTTAGATAGTGGGTGGAGATTTCTTTCAATTATTTTTCAAGGCCGGTTGATGTCATCTCAGGCAGTAGATATCTTAATCTTAACCTGGGCCTTATGTGTCACCTAATTCACTAACTATTTACTTTCCTATTCTACCATTCTTCTTCATCGGGGGACCAACATGCTTTGACAATATGATTCGGTTGTGCAGATAGTCGCTGTGAACTCCATCATGAGACAATGTTAGCATTCCTTTTGTTGTTATCTTCCAGAGTATTAATATGACTATTTTTTACACATTGTCAAGGTGATAAGTTAGCTTAGTCTAGTAAACGCTGCATCTACTGGACCTCTGAGTGCGAGGTTGAGAAAAGGATTAATAAAATTAACCTTTGTGAAATTGTTTTAAAATCAGGGCTTGGAATGAATCTGCACTTTAATTACTGAGGTCGGTTCCACATGTGAATTGTCTCTATTGTTTTATTGTACTGTGTGCTTTTTGGCCCTCTGACCAACTGAATGTTTTTGCTTAATAAGGTTCAATCTGAATTTTCTATTTGATTTGAACACTAGGGCACTTGGATGAACCAGAGAGGCACTTTTGGGGAGTTACTTTAGCACTCAAAACAGGAGAAGATGCTCAAATATTCAAACCGCTGGTTTAGACAACTGATGCCCTAGGACATACCGCACATTTAAAATTTATAGGGCAAGAAACTTCCTTTTGCACATGCATGCTCTGTCAGGTCCTGCACCTGTCTTATACACAAAATTTGAAGCTTGAAGTGTCTGTTGTTTTGCCAATTTATTCCCGGAGAGGTTCTTGGGTGACAGCTGACAGCCTGGATGCTGCCTCTACAATACACAATGTCGTTTTCCATCAAGGAGGGGGCTGTAGTAATGGCAGAGCGGGAACCACGCTGAGGAGGACAGGAAATAAGAAGCACAAGAACTAATTTCCGTTCTACTGTCTTATAGATCTCTCACATGCTGTTCCTGAAGGCACAGACACCAACAGATTCTCTTCCGAAGATTAAAGGTCTGATAGAAGGGAATATAAAATGGAGTGACATTACTGTACAATAAAACGTATTCAAATCAGTGCAGTGAATACATGAGGCCGTGGGGAAATGCAATTGTTTGTTTTGTGACATTTGACAGGCCTGTCCCTGGAGCAGCAAATGCTTTACAATCAGTCCGTGTGAGAGTGCACCTAACCTCTTTTTAGTATAATCACAATTACTACAGTGTTGATCCGCATATGGTACGTGGCACATCTGCCCCACTGACATATTCCCAATAGACTTCATTAACTTTGAAAGCTTCATCTTAGAACATGAGGAAAGTAATAGATATTTCATGATAGCCATCACTGCAAATGTCTGTCAGAATTATTCAAAATTTACCTGGGGGTAGATTTGAATGCTACATGACTATTACCAGCTGTGTAGAAAGGAGCACGCACACACACCTGGGCCCACTGATTCTTTATCTATTCTAAGCCAAAGTCAAGTGATGCTTCTGTCCAGGTAGCATGAAATATTACTGAGGTCTGCTGCAGAATATTGTGCATCTGCCAGCTGGCTTTTAAGTGGAAACGGTTATGTTTTGCCCGGAGTTTCCAGATGACCCTGACCAAATACACTCAAGTGCTTCTTCAAGGGATGAGGCGTGTGCTCGGGATTTCGCAGTGGGATTTCATGCCCCAGTGGGAAATGGTTTCTTAAGCTTACAGCGATGCATATGGAAGGCGCCCAGCATGATCACTTCATGTTCCCCGGTGATTCGGCACAGAGTTGGAGATGAACGGAAGGGTGCGTCTGGAAGAGATTTCTAGAGAAGAGCAGCACTTTTTATCTTTTGCTTTGAAGTATGAAGTGATTGTCAGTGCTTTTAAAGCAGCCAGTCACACACATAGACAACGAATTCTAGGGTTCTCTGGCACAAAAAAGGCAATAAATCAATGTCTCAATTTACTTATGACCAGCATGACTTAACTCAAGAAAATACTACACCCAGTGTCTTTTCAGGCTAAGAAAAAGACTTGCAGTTCCTTCAGGAATCTTCATAATTTGCACTCAATACTATCAACAAATAGTGACCCAGATCCCAAACAGCTTACATCATTATGCATGACAAATGATGCACTTCCTGCAACAGTTGGCTTTTCTTTACCTGTTACTGTTTATCGCCAGCTTCCAGCTTGAGGTGTCTCATATTAGAAATCTTTACTCCTCTGTCAGCAGCTGTAAGTAAGACAGAGCATCCGAGAGAGTAACCGGCAGGAACAATATCACAGCATCTGTATTGACAATCGGAGCGAGTGGGGTTTATTGATATGTATTGTTTCCCTAGTTTCTAAAGTGTGCCTCTGACAGCAAATTCCCCTCCCTGAATAACACCCCCCCCCGCAAAAAAAAAAAAAAAAACACTGAATGCATTTGCCTTCCTAATTAGGAGACAGATAAGTGAGTGGCTGTGGATGTTCTGGGTATACTGTGAGCACCTGTCTATCTGGGGGATCTCCAGACGGCATGAGCACAATGGCTGGTTTAACAGCCATTTAACGCTGCAATCACCACACACCCCAGACGCCAATAAAAGACACTGTGCATTTAGTTTGAAATCGACTGAAATCATCTGCTTTTGAAGACGGGCGATACGGAGACGAGGAACCCGGGGGAAATAACATTAAGGAGAATGGGCAGTCAACTCCTCCTTGGCCATTTTATTGGCTTCTGTGAGAGATACAGTGATGAAAGACAAAGATGGGGTGCACTGTGTGATGAAAGAGGAACCAATGTGGCTGTGATTAAGGCTGGAGCAGAGGATTAACCGATGTTTATGCTGTAATTGTAACAATGAGAGGCCCCACCAGGGCAAAAATAAATAAATCTGCATCTTTAATGCCAGAAATAACACCAAATGTCCATTCATTTGAAAATCAATATTACTTTGGAGACTCTGCTCAGATTTTGTGTCGTTGCCTGGGAAACTCTTGATAGTCCTTTGTATGTGCTTTTAAAGAATAGGGCATTGCGTGATGTGCAGTTGCAGTGAGTGAGCGGTTTGGCAGAAAGTGTCAGTGAACACCAGCAGGTCAGAGGAAAAAGGTTAGCTGTAAGTTGTCAAACTGGCAGTAAATATACAATACAGGCTGCAGTGTGTCAGTTCATACTGGAAACACTGTCAACAATCCAAATGTCATTTAAAGCCATGGTGTGTTTGCAGAACAGAATTTACTTGATAGATTTCTCTTGGCTTCAATGCCAAGAGGGATTCTTTGCACTAAAAGGTATATGTCTNTTCATACTGGAAACACTGTCAACAATCCAAATGTCATTTAAAGCCATGGTGTGTTTGCAGAACAGAATTTACTTGATAGATTTCTCTTGGCTTCAATGCCAAGAGGGATTCTTTGCACTAAAAGGTATATGTCTAAAAAATGCATTATCACAACTGTAATGCAGCACTACATCCATAGTTAAAAGTATGAATTGTGAACTCAACAATGCTAGATGAATACATTGGAGATCTCCTTCAGACATACTTTAAGACATATAAAAAATGTCCACTTTCTTACAAAAGAGTTCAATTACTGAGTTAAGAATTCTAAAAATGAAATCTATTGCTTCTCCCTCATTGTAGAATACAGAATCTATGAATATGAATTTTTTGTCATTTCAAAGCTTAAACTGTTGGACAAAAGACGTCTCTTACTTCACTGAATTGTTCATTTTCAGTTTATGCATACTGAAGACTTCAAGTTTCCATATTACATTTGTATAAGGTTAAATAATGGACCATGACTGGCTGGAAAAACTGGATATGATGGTCACAAATTAGGCTTGTACTTACACACCTTGAACTCACACAAACTTCCCACTGTCAGTAGAAGAATGTAAAAAAGTTTGTTAGGTTACCACGGAGATGGCTCAGTTGCCATTACCAGAAAAAATGAAAGTTTGATCACACGGAATGATGATAAGATGAAGTTGGCAGCTAGTAATAATTTAACAGCTAGTAGTAAGGCCAATAGTGCAACGAATACTCAGGTCACCTTGCACTGATAAATATTACATAACAATAGTTGGGACTGAACTTTTTGTAGATGGAGGAAAACATGACTTGTGACAGTTTCAGGGAGTAGATATGGGGTCAAACAGTGAAGGGGGAATTTGTGTGTGTGTGTGTATGGGGTGGGAGGGTGGGGGGATAAATGCTGCATGAGGCGTTCATTTGTTGGAGCTGGGTTTGTCTGCAGAGCGGGAGACAACTGTGACTTTCTGGCAGAGGGAGACTATTTACAGCTATCGGCAGGGTGCTGCGAAACAGCTTATCTGTCCTGCGGGGTGTCTGTCTGGTAATCCTTCCAATGCATCTCCTTACCTGTGACACAAGAAGACTGTCTTGTTCCAAGCTGCTGAACGGCATGCTCCTGCCAAAAGCCAATTTACATATATTTCTTAATTAACCGAGCACATGCGTTCAGGAATCGATAATCAGATTTTTAAAAGCGATACAACACCTGCTTTCACTTTGGCATGTAATAACACCATGTTTGTTTTATGCTATTGACTATTTCTCAGCTTCTGGAAATACACTGGAACTGTGCATTTGTGTATTCTGTACATGACCAGTCTTTGGAAATACTATTCATAGGTCACAGAGACATTTTAACACATTCCTTCTATGAATGCTAATCAAGCCCAAGCCACTAAACATCAGAGTAGGTCAATTATTCATGCTCTAGCCTCACACACAGTGGAGTATATGGAGATTTTTTTGAAGGGGGGGGGGGCACATTAATTTACAATATAAGAGAAAGACAGCATTCATTACAGTGGTATAAAAATTCACTTTTAGACTTTACACTCTTCTCTAAGATGAGCCGCAGCAATTTACATGTGCGGATGCAGCACAGGCCGAGCCCGATGCGACTCTGTAAGCAATCACAGAGACATTACTAGCACCTGCTGACTTGACTTTATAGTCTATAGTGTTGTGCGCTCGGGCAGTAGTTGCTGAGCTGTGGAATTGTCAATGCCAGAAACCTCCTGCCTTGTCCGTCCGTCAGCGCAGTCCTCCTCGCCCCAACTGTCAGCAGCGATTATAGTCTGTCTACATTTTCTCTGCTGTATAGTTAGAGTAAGTGTTTTCAATATGAATCTTTGTTTATTCCCTGTCTGCATTCATTTAGTCCTATATCTGGCAGTAGACTTTGCTGTTTTCATGCTGCATAGGTCTAATTATAAAAGGCTTTTACAGTGAACTGCAGAATTCTCTCTGTCTTCGTTTTGGAATCCAAAACAGTACATATCCTACATACTGTAGCAGCCTATGCAGCTCTTCTGCCTTACAGAGGAGGAGTATAATCAATCTTCTGTAGTGTGTAAACTCAGAGAGCTAAAAACCTCAATCTATCATGTTATTCTAATGTACTAGACATGACTGGTTCTGTGCTCTTGAATTAACCGTTTGCTGAACACCTTCTCCAAAACTGAGTATCCAATCAAAGCCACTATAACTCAGCATAACAGGTGTGTCAAGCTTTGCGTTTCTCCACATTTAACATTTGTGTGCATGGGACAGTGACAAGCATTTTTTTTTAAATCACTATTGAAACCTATCAATGCAAGAACAAAAACACAAGACATGGGCTAAGCTGACTGTTTATCTGCCCAAATTTAAGCTTCTAACATTGACATGCCTAACTAACTAGCACACTACATTTAGAAGGATCCTAGCATTACTTCAAGCTCAAAAGGTAGTGTAGACATTATTACCACGTGGTAGCATCACCACAAGACTGAAGACTGTGGTTAAGTGGTGTCAATATGACGCTGATTCATACAACTACTAACTACTGGACCAAATGGCAGCCCAGATTTCAGTGCCTCCATTCAATCCCATTTAAATGCTCAAACTATCAACTGAAATATTCACCCTCTAGTGCTTCACAAACCTTACAAAACAACAGACGCATCATCATACATGCCTTTGCTAGTGAACACAACACTTGTTATGACAGTAGCAAACTACCATTAACAAGTAGCTACCTTAAACACGCTTAGAATGCCTACAGCTAAACCGTTTAACTCTAAAGTGTGGTTGTAGGTCACTCAAAAGGATTGCAGCACTGGGGCTCGCAACAAATATTTAAAAAACACTTGTGTGTTAACGGGGAGCATGTCAAATTTAATGAAGCATCTGGCACTGTAAGCAGCATACTGATACAACATGTTCCACCACTTTGTCTGACCCGATACAAGCACACCAGCTCACAGTGTGGGTGTAAGGGAGACAATTATTGATCAACTCAAAATGTATTTTGCCACTATTAGTATTGTAACTTGTTACACTAACTAGTGTTAAATTATTGTAGCTGGGTGAGGTTTTGTTTATTATACATTTTTGGGGAGTGTGTCATATTCATTTCTGTATATATTTAAGAATCACTTCAAACTGAAGAGGTAATATATTGTTGAACTTCACATTTAATTTGTTGTTTTAATAAAACATAAAGCTGTTTAATTAATGTTGTTTTGTGCTTCAGTCTTTAAAAGGTATTGGTTCAGGCACTGTTTAATCTTCAATATTTTTAAAAGTATTGTTTTAGCATTAGCATGGGAAAAAACCCAAATGATAACCAACACTAATGAAGATTTAGTTTGCAAACAACAGAGTTAACGGTCAAATTAGCTGGCTGACTACGGCTGAAAAAATCTGCCAGGAACAGTTTCAGCCAGTAAAACTGATGGTTACTTAAGAGTAACGAGAAGCTAATTTTGTCCAAATCTGCCTGAAATTAAGAATCAATTGTTACAAAAAAAAATCATACATTACTAGTGGTAAATCTGCCACTACTGTCACTGTAAGGAGGAAGTTATTTTTATCAAAGTCACAGCGATGAAAGCTCACATTAAACCAATCGATACCGTGTCCCTTTGGGATATTGTGAGGATTGATATTTCAGAGCGCCACTCAGTATTTCTCCAGCCGTTGCATTCTTGTGGATTACTGTTATCAAACGGACACAGGTGGGGACGGGTGCACCTGCATGCATGCATACGGATTTGACTTCCGCACAGCGCGACCATGCTGCGGGTGAAAGCACAGACAGCTCTGCGTGCCTTCCGATCAATACGCAGTGGAGATGACACAGCTTATGTAGCCCCTGATGATCACATAGCTTGTGTAGCCCCTGACACATAAAAAAGAAATGCACGTGCTGTAACACAATCATAAGCTTATCGTGCTCAGTAGTTGCCCTGATATCACATACTGTATGAATGGCGGTGGGGTAAATGAGACAGACGCATGTGTTGTCAGGATTAGCGCGTCCCTTTATGGCAGGTGAAGACAGGGACCGTCCACTGCTCACAGCAGCTACATAATGGATTTATCACAGTCTACAGCTGGGCTTCACTTTTTTTCTCTTTAAACACCTTAAAAGAAAAAAAAAGTCTTCTGGAAGAAAGCTGGGCGTCCTCCCAAAACGCGCTCGCCATGTTTTGTTTTTTTTTTATTGCCGTCGATGTGATCTAGCTCAATAACCAGAGGGAATGGAGGAAAAGGTCTCTTATCGTAAACTAATTAAAAACTAGCTCAGGACACGGGGAGCACCTGACAGAGTGCCATCCTTTTTAATCAGACACGCGGCTCCACTATAAAGACATCACCTCAACAGATGCCCCACTTTCTGAAGAAGTGGTGAGGGAGTCTGAGAAAGATGACAGGTGTTATTTATTCCTCTCAAAAAACCACATTTCAAATAGATTTGGGCTTTCTTCTTTCTTTTTATTTGGTAATGGGAATTTTCTGAGATAAAGGTGGTACTGTAGCTAGTTAAGCATGGTCGTGCAGGTGTTTTTAGAAAGGATTAGGTGTTTTTTTTTTTTTAAAGTGGGCACCCATAGCGTGAGCTTGGAAATAAACTTGATGTGTTCCTTTTTTTGTGGGTAGGGGGGTGAAGTTGTGTTGTGTGTCAAAGTTTAATTACTAACTGTGAAGCTGAAATCATGGTGAGCAGTCAGGATGCTGAATGTTTTGGCTGAGCTGACATTTCTTACTGTTGGGTGACTCCGGCTGCCTTTTGAGAAGTTTTGCAATAAATTAAATTTAGCATGTGTGGAGGAGAGGAGATAAATTAGACGGTTTAATTTATGAGTGGTTTCCTGGTTTTGCATTACTGGCCCATAATAGCACATTTAATTGAATTAAGGGGGGGGACTTCAGATTCATATCATGGAGCGTGATTGGACTGCTGTGGCACCAGCAGGGATAGATAAAGCTGCGGTATTGACTGAAATGTAGAGTGGAACAAACAAGAGGCACAAACACATCCCTCATGCATTTTTATTTTTTATAACGCACAATAGTCAATCACATTATCATAAAATTTCACTCTATTCTGTGCTGGATAGTCCATCAAACTGTGGGCAAATTTACACTCATAAAAATCTGGCCTTTGGTGGGACTGTGGGTGTAACCTTTAGCCTGAGCTTTGGAAAGGAAGCACAAATGTTTCGTTACATTTAAACACCCCTTTTTTTTGAACGTCTGTTTCCATGACATTTTTTTCACACACAAAAGCACTTGTTTTTGATCATTGTGTGCTCCACCATCTCTCTGATATCACATCTTTGGGATTAACACCATAATGAATACTCTCACTTGTTTTCATGTGCTCAACGGTAATAATAATCCATAATTTCCGTGTGCTTTTCATAATTAATGTTTCGAGGGTGGAAATGGTGTGGTGCTGTTCTGCTGCTGCTGGGCATCAAAGCTGCTAACGAGCCTAAAATACACATTCACATGCTAATCCTCCATGTAATATTCGGCGAGGTGGCACCTAGGGATATCATGGTGAGGAAATTTTCCCACCAGTTAATGAACTTGTGACAACACCAGTGTTACTGGTTACATCGTATAAAGCAACATACGCTGGTGATCCTCAACATCTGCATAGCGCTTACTTTGATTTTTAATGTTAAATCTTTAGAATTTCCCCTTATTTAGAAATAAGTGACAGCAGGCCTCGGGCTGCATCACCAGCAGGTCTTCCTCTCTGTTCAGCTGGACTGCAGTGAACATAGATGCAGGGACTAGCCAGAGGATGACAATCAGAGCATCCTGCCTGCCACCTGGAAAGAAACACACTCAGAGCACTGCAGAGACCGGGAGAGTTTCTGTAAGAACCAAGAATCAGGGAGATGCCAGAGTAGCGTTGGGAAAGTAATTAATCAGTGTGTGATGGGTGTAAGCCCAAATACCAGTAACACCAGGTACACTGTCTACAGCCTCAAGCCAAGTGGCAGCAATGAGTCAGTCACCATATATCCACCTGCTGGCATTACTGCAGCTCTTAAGACTCCAAACTACTTTGATTATTCATGCCAGGACTGATCTGACAGTTGTAATATTCATGCCTATGAAAATGTATGGTGTACCTAAAATATGGGCAGTTTGACTGTGTTCCGAACCCATTTCCCTCTAACGCCTTTCCCCTAATTAGATCCGGAGATGTGTTTTTTACTTTCCCCCCTCTCTCTTTCTGTCTTCTCTCTGCCTACACACATACACACACACTGCTCCTCTCAGTCCCAGTATAGTCAGAGAGTGAAGTTGAGATGAAGGCAACAGAGCTAATTGCATTAGCATCAATTTACTGGTGCGGCAGAGGACAGCTGTGCTATCTAGTGATGTATGGCCCCTACTAACAGTCAAAAAAAACAGAAAAACATGCGCGGGTGTGTGTGTGTGTGTGTGTACACCTTTGCCGGTATAAACACTGACTAATGAGTCCTACAATATTATAATAAAAAATTTCTAAGGTCTGGTTAAAGTTAGGGGGTAGAATTTGACAATGAATGGAAAACAATACAGTGTCCTAACAGAGACAGCTCTGTGTGTGTGTGTGTGTGTGTGTGTGTGTGTATGTGTGTGTTTGATAAAGAATATATATTAGCTTCTCCAGAGAGACACAGCCAAGCCCAACAAGCACATTTCCACACTCATTATCAGAATAATTTAATTAAGCCATTTACTGATAAAGTTGTGAAGTACATAACAGGGTTAGGTTATAAAAAATATCTCAAACTCTGAATATCTCACAGAGCATTATTAAATCCATCATTAGAAAATGGAAAAATATGGCACAACAGCTCATTTACGGTTCATGTAATCTGAAGGAGAGTAAATCAGACAAGCAACCAAGAGGGCAGTGACAAGTGTTGGGGGAGCCACAAAGATCCACTATACGGGTGGGTGAATCTGTTAGTGGTGCACTCCAAAGAATTGGTCTTTATGGCAGAAAGAAAGCTGAGAAGAAAGCTGTTGCTGAGAAAAGGAAAAAAAATGCCATTGAAATCCCATTTGGAGTTTGTCACAAGCCACGTGGGAGACACAGCAAACATGTGGAAGAAGGTTAAATGGGATCAAAATGGAACTCTTTTGGCCCTTGGTACAAAATCCATCACTGAGCATCGCCCTGATTTCAGCAGCAGGTACTGGGGAAACTGCTCGGGAGTGAGGGCAGCATGGATGGAGATGAACACAGAGTAGTTCAAGAAGAGAAAAACCTTTTCGGGTCTGCAATGGAGCTGAGATTAAAAATGGAGGTTCATCTTCAGAAACACAATGATCCTCAACACAAAGCCAGCACTGCATTGGAGCAGTTTAAGCCAAGAATGGTAGTGTGTGAGAGGCCAGACCCCAATCCAATTTGATAATCAGTGGCCAAACTTAAAAACTGTTGCCTTCATTCAGCCAGACTGAGCTTGAGCTATTTTACCAAGAACTACAGACCAACAATTGCAGTTTCTAGATCCGTGGTTCTTAACCTTGGTTTGATCGAACCCTAGGGGTTCGGTGAGTCGGTCTCAGGGGTTCGGTGAGGGTGAGACTTGTGTTGAAAGTGCAGACTTCAAACTACTTGCCAGTTTGTAAATTTTGTTAATAGGCCAAGTTTATTTACGTCATACTTTTTCCTGTATATTTTGGTTGCATTTGCTGCACGTTCGATGGAAGAAGAAACGGGAAAACAGAGCTTTGAATTATAACAAAAACTAGCTTGAGTGCTAGTAA
>JANJYP010044702.1:0-10206 GCA_024605115.1 Rastrelliger brachysoma | reverse complement strand
TGTCTGCAGAGTCACTTCCAGTTTATACACAAGTCTGAAAAAAGGCTCTGCGGCTGCTGCATTATCATCATTTCTGGGTATGGTTTCAGGTGCAGCTATGCTCCTGTGTGTCTGTCTTCAACAAAATCAAACAAATTTAACACATTATATATTTATTTATATAAAGGTTACTTTGTAGAAATGAGGAACAACAAGATATTTAAGTTAAGACAATTGTACATACGCAGCAGATACAAATATCACAAAACTCTTTCAACCACAGACATTTGAGTCTTGGCTCATCCAGACAGCCACTTAATTTGATTTAATAAAATTTCAGTTTCTTCCCCAGAGGGCCCAGCAGTTAAAAGCATTCCTGTGTAACTTGTCCTTGAGACCAACCAATGTCGCCATGGCTTTTAACTCTGCCTGCCCTTTCCAACATTTCCGTTTCTCTTTTACCCGCAGTGCTGGCCTCAGCCTTCAGTTATCCCACAGAATCACCCGCAGCCTTTTCCACCCCCTTTTGGACTGCCTATGCACTTCACTGTCCCTGTCATGATAATATACTGCAGGCTGTTTCACTTGTCAGTATCCTCACACTTTTTGTACTTTGTGTTTTACAGTGGACAGATGCAGTTTGAAAATATGAACCCACCCAGGTTTTCTTGTGTAAGCTACGTGTGGGTAAACAGTCGGAGGCTATGCTGGTGATGCGTAGATCACCAGGTCACCATAATCACTTGGTTTTATTCACCAATAAAATCCCATCTAAATTTCAAGAAACAACATCTGTCTGTTCCCCATAAATCAACTGAATGAGTTGAATTTTTACATCAGTATCTCCTAAAATTAATGTTAAAATAATATCACCTTTAACCAGCTGGCATCCAGAGATGTTCCTGGCATCTCTCCATGTTCGCTGGACGTTGGACCGCTTCCACAAAAGGCCAAGGAGGGGAAACTACAAGCACACAAACAGCTTGCAGGGTTTCCCTCACTACATTAGTTAGCCTGTCCTCACTAATGCACTAATGGAAATTATATTCAGAAGTTGGGTGTATTTGAAAGAGCATTTATAGATAAAGATCAATATTTTCCATCACCTGCCTAAAGAAACCAAACTAAAAAGGTACAAACCTTTTATAGCAACTTGAAGCCACTATAGTCATCATCTAATTAAAGCAGGTCTGTCATAATGTTAAAGTTGAAGGATTTTGAAGTGACAGATTTGAAAAAAAAACATGGTAAAGATTGTAGTAGTAGTAGTAGTAGTATCAGCAGCAGCAGCAGCAATAGTATGGGTCAAGCTCTAAAACTACCGAAAAACCTTCACTCGCTGTTCAATGCCACAATAAAGTAAATATGTTACAATACAATATGTTGTGAGGACGGACTTGATAAAACTCTTCCTGAGTCGCTGAATACATTATGCCTTGTTTTCACAGACTCAGTAGTTTCTTACCGTGCAACATGATGAGTAAACAAATGTGTAAGTGTAAAGAACCAGTGAAGTGTCTCTAAAAATATGCTGGGAAAAAAAATCAAGTGATGGTTTGCTTCACACTAGAGTTCTTTGTAGGGTAAACAAATTTATCAACCAATGCTACCAATGTTAACTTTATCTGCTCCCTATTATAAAAAGATATTATCTTTTTAAAAGCACCTAAACATCCTAAAACAGAAGCTGCCCTCCAAATAACACTGCTTATAAAAAAAAAAACATCCTCTATAGAATCCCTGTTTTACCAATCCTCTCGCTCCCTGAGCTCATAACCACCTCCTCTGTTCTCTCAGCTCATAACCACCTATTGTGCTAATCCACACTGCCTGCTTCACTTTTAGATTAAAAAAAATAGCGCCCACAGGCTTCACCCAACTATATGCAAACAAAAATACAGCACATATGCACAAAATTCATTTGCACACACAGACACACACATATAGAAATAAAGCGTCATTTCCCACTTTTCACAACACTCGACACCCTAACTTGTGTGTTTCCTCAGAGACAATAAGCAATTTCACTTGATCTCTTAAAGAGGAGTAAGAGGAGAGCATTTATGTGATAATTGTTATCATTTTACTTAGAGTGAGGTGTAACGGTGCAGTGGCAAAGAGGAAGAGGATGGCAGGTTTATCAGCACTGCCTGAGTCACTCAGAATAGACCTGTGTCACAGCGGGGAGCCCTCACAGACATTTTCCTTGTAACCCCCCCTCCCAAAAAATCTTCCCTTCCAAGCCCCCTACCAATCACGTTGCATTTTGTCACTAGTATATTGAAACAGCCTCTCTCTGGTGCTCTGCTTTTCTCATCTCCCCCCCCTCTTTCAACCATCCACACACCTCTTCAGCATCTATCTGCTGCATCTATTCCCTCCATATTGATGGCCTCTCCCAGTTTCACTGTGATCTCTACTGTAATGATGTCTCTCTATCGCTCTTTCCATCTCTCCTTCACACGCGCTCTCTCTCTCCCTCTCGCTCTCACAGACTGGGTGTCAGAGTCACGCTGCTGTCCTTAATGACACACTCTCATCTTGTTTTGTGTTTTTTCTTCAAGCTTTTATATCTCCACAGACATAAAGAGCAGGTATGGACTCATTCGACCGTGTGGAAATGCACATTTTTAATATGCGGGCTCTTTAATTATCGTATTGTGTATGTCTTCATTTTATCTTTCTGTTGCCTAAAGCCGGTTGATTCTTTGACTGACTAGAATCTATTTGGGGTGAGTGAGGAAAGAGCAAGGAAGGGAATCATTATTATCGCTATTTGCATGAAAATGCCAAACCCTTCAGCATTCCCTTCACATACCGCGGTCTAAAATGAGATTAATTTTGGGGTTTCTGTCTCCATTGATTGTCTCTGATAATGACAAACCATCTGAAGAAAGGGTATCAATCAGTCGTGTTCCTCGCTGTCTGGTGGATCCGTCTAATTCATTTAAAAAATAAAGCACAAACAAAAGACAGGCTGACAATGTTTCAAATATAATCTTCGATCAAGATGTCATGTTAAAGATGATATGTAAGAATGGACTTGGAAGTTTTAATTAGTGTATAAGCACATCTACAGAGTTAGTCATGCTGTCCCACCATGTTTCTACGGTAGCCCAAAATGGACAAACCTGAAACTGACTCTGGGTTTTTTGTATTTGCAAGCTTGGTGGCCACCGTAGATTCTTCGACATGCTGGTTGCAATCTTGCACTAAATCCCACACATTAGTCCTCTAAATGAACATATACAGGCTCTACATATAAACAGGTTGGTTGATAGGACAGTATATATTACAAGAGGTGAAATTGGTCAACTGGTACTGTTTCTAAAATAGCAGCTATACAGACCGCCTCGCATAACACCAGAAGAAATCTTGACACTTTTATGAAACAACGTAACCTTCAGGGGAAAAACAGGGCTACTAAACCAGCATAATATTTAATGTGATGATACAGGATTGTGTGATATGAAAATGTACAGCTTCTACTAAGCTAACCGTGCCTTTAATATATCTGGATGTGTTGGGCCATTACAGTCATGTTGCATTATTAACAAGCAGAACTGCTTTGTGGCAGACTTAGAGCTCTGTATAACTTATGGCATACCTTCATTTGTTCAGTATACAGCTCAGTGTATTGACCAAAAATACAATATCTGCAGGGGCTCCTAAATCTATGCCAAACATGCAAACTACCTCCATTCATGTTGGAGGAAATTTTAAGACTTTTATGTAATTAAAATAACAATCAGAGGTGCAATATTTCACAAGTGAGGCCAAGCTTCTAATGACCTTTCTCATGTTAACAAATCTTCAGGGTGATATACCTGATAAAGTTAATTTCTGATCTGTGTAAAGGTTTTAGAAAATAAATATATATCACTAGTAAATTAAATACAATGCGATAGAACATTTAATTTTTTCATTGAGATACAGATGAGACTTAAGGAAATCTCATATGAACAGAAATTATATTCTTTATTAAATCTGCTTATGAAGGAGATAATGCAGTTCCAATGAAGCTGAACAATACAAGTGGCCCCTGTGGCTACATGTGCACATTCACAAACATTTACCCTTATGTACACAGAGCCAAAAAAAAGACTAATTCTTCCTCAGCTGGCCTGCAGCTCTGTATCTGTGGTGGTATCAAATATTAATTTATATCTACGCACACAGTGTACAGTTTGAGGCTCTCCATAAGTGAACAGATTTGATTATGTTAAGAGTATTAATGGATCACAGTTACTGAGGTGCAGCCAGAGAGTGAAGAACCAGCCATGTCTAGCGGGGGAAAAGTTGCTAATGCTGAAAGATACTGCTGCTTAATATCTGCTGCACCTCCACTCTGGTGACCCCTGACCTGTCAGACTCCAACTGCCACAGCTTTAGGGCTCAATAGCGAGAGATTCAATGCAGAACAAACAGGACAAAAAGAGAAGGATGACAGAGTAAATAAATTAGAGCGTAAAAGACGACAATACAAAGCATAAGTGGAGCAAAACTGAAAGGAAAGCACAGTAGTGAAAAAGTGGATATATGTGCAGAATAACAGTAGTTATTTGATATTTACATCTGTTGCTGTAAACACAGTAATTGGTGTTTTTCCAGTACAAACAACAAGAAATACATCCGTAAGAATATCCTAAGGTCATCTGACTCAGAGTTAGATTTCTATGGAATATCAGAAAATTTGGTTTCATTCCTAATATGACAGAAACAAATATATTTAAATCCCAACCCTTCAGCCATAGTGGCTGCTAATAGCCTAAATGCTTCACTATTTAGGATTTTCCAGAAGCATCTGTCAAGGCTGTCGTCATTTATTTGGTTTCTAAAACCCCCCAGAGAGCATCCTTTGAAGTGTACAGAGATGTAATTTACGTGTTGATAAATGGGATTGTGATGTTGTTTATATACTGAACATCCACAGTCTGCATGTATAAAGGATGTAGAAAGAGCAATAAAGAAAGATTAATCACAAAGACAAACAAGTGGTACATTTTACGTTTGCTACAGACAAAAATTCAAACCTGATCTAATGCCCACACAGCACAACCAACAGTTTCTTACTGTAACACTGCAGCAGTGACAGCAAAGTCCCCAAATTTACAGAATATGTGTAGCAAAGTCTGAAAAAGCAGATCATTTAAAATAAACTGGATGTATGTTGAGCATCACGACACAAAACATATAAGACATTCTTTCCAGATGTTTTCTTTTTTTCCAGTAGTTCTCTGATTTGTGTATGTCTGGAATATATTGTCACTGTTTTATTAAAAATGTTCTTGTCGAGTTGGATTGTGCCCTGAATCTTCTCATCTCTTCTGCCTTGTTTCACGCCGTTAAAACACAGAGTTGAATCAGAATATGTAAAGATTTGCATCATTTAAGGAAAGCAGACAATTCTTACAACACCTTCAGCAACAAAAATATTGATTCGCTTCTTATTTCAGCAGTGGCGTGTTCCTTGACTTACTTCAATCAACATATATTCTAGATAAGTGCTGATTCCTACTGTTGTCACCATGTGCTTTACTATTATTACTTTTATCATCATTCTGATTTAACTTTATTGTGTTTGCTTTTCCTCTGTGTAAAGTGCAATATAAACAAAGTTATTGAAGTTATTTATTGACTAAAGTCTATAGTTTAGATGCAATTTATCTATTTTATTGATTGCACAGATATTGTTGTTGCATTTTTATGTAAATACTTAGATTAAACAGGGTCAAAAAGGCACGTAAAAGAAACAAAGTAAACAGATTGTAGCCCATCATATTTGAAGTAAGAGGGTGGCATTAAACATTGCCTCAGTCCATGAAGAGCAGTGTCCTTTACCGGCGCCCTTGTAGAGACAGCGTGAGTGCTGATTCAGCATCTCGACCATTTATCACCTCCTATGTTGAGGGCCTGCTATTCAGTCAGGATACAAATGCATTGTTAACATGAAGGCCATTTGAATGCTGCACCTTTTTCTTTTTTTTACACCAGGTCAATAAAAAGGATCATAAAGTGCAGTTCATGTCATAGTTTTAGTTGAGTGAAAGTACTGAGAGGTTGCACANGCTGCACCTTTTTCTTTTTTTTACACCAGGTCAATAAAAAGGTTCATAAAGTGCAGTTCATGTCATAGTTTTAGTTGAGTGAAAGTACTGAGAGGTTGCACTGGGAAATCAATATGTGTATACTGTAGCTAGGAAAGAAGTAAAGAAGAAGAGAGCAACACGTACGCACGTTAAAACTGCCTGGGGACAAAAAAAAAAAAAAAAACACAAACACACAAGCCTCAATATTTAAATTGAAATGAAATGTTGATTTCATTATTTCTATCTAATTAAGTTGCAATCATCATCCATCATATTCCACACCCATTTGTCATTTAATTCAGTACAATGAACAGCTAATTTTCAACTGATTAATGTGGTGGTATGGATTATTTGTTGTGTTTTCAAGCAAAGCAGTAACACAGCAGTAAAACAGAGACAAACAAATTACATCCGAAACATAATGCCACGTATATAGGTGACAAGTGGAACTTAGAGTTTTTTTCAAAGTTGTGGTCAGCCAGTAAGAAAAGTATGCGCCAGCGGCAAGTCTTCATCATTACACTTAAAACACTAATACTGCTAACCTTCTGTCTGTATTAAAGCATGCAGGTGTGAGGTTGAGACTTGAAAACATGGCAGCCAGGTTACATTGATGTCTCTGTCTCTCCTCCACTCTGCAGTCTGTCTCTCTATCATGGATATTTAAAGTCTGCATGTCTGCGTCACTGAGCTACACACACACAGGAGCCGAGAGGCCACAGCGAACAGCATGAAGCTCTGTATTCACACCAAAATCCAGAATTGCTGCACCTACATGCAGGGCTGTGCAGATATGCAGGTGTACTTATTTGTGCTTTAGAACTTAACCGCCATGAAACGATCAGAAAATAAAGTTTTATTTCTCTGATTCATAGTTTTGTTTTCACCAGCACTCCTCGCTAAACTACCGCTTGTCTCTCTCCCTCTTTGTCTGCTGACAAATCCTGCATAGTAATGGATCTATCCAATAGTTGTTGAGGTATTTTACACAAAACCACAACGTTCAACTGCATCATGATGTGAGAGTTAAAATTCAAGGGACCATAAAATACAGTAGGCTTCATCCTCTGAGTACCATTAATGTTTAAAACCATCCAGTAAATGAGATATTTCAGTCAGGATCAAAATGGACGACTAGTCAGCATTGCTGTCCACAAAACTACACCATTAGCATGGCTAAAGTACTGCATAAGAGATTAGAAAGCTCATTAAGCAGAAGAATTATTACCCTAAAAAAGATATAGGAGGAACATTTAATTTAATTTAGATTTTGGCCATAGTTCCATAAGGAAGATGTTGCCTCTCACATTCATTTCCTCTGATGATGAATTTCAGCGTTTTCTTCCTCCTCAGCTTTCCAAGTCTGGCAAAAATTAATTCTTACATCAGCATTGGATCAATAATCTTTCTGACATCAGTCCACGGATGCTGCTCTTTAAATATGATCGTTATGCTCTCATTGTATCTCTCTTAAACTATATTGAGGATGTTGTGAAATATACAACTGGGGTTACATCTTCTACCTGGTGGCACTCCTTCAGATGCTTTCATTCTTCACACCCCTCCATTTAAAGACACTACCACTGAGTCTTATTGCTTATATATCAAGAAATATTGGCAATACAATAATATAAAAAGGGAGAGTAGCACAAAGTGAAATAGCCAAAAGGCTTGCAATTCAATCATTTCCATTTGCCTTCTGATAATGGAATTTATTGCTTTGTTTTGTATTATTAACAGTTTGTGAACGACCGTGATGGTGATCATGCAAAACACAACACAGGGGCGGCAGTTTAATATCTGGATTGCAGGAAGATTTGCAGTCAGTGAGGATTGTTTTCTTGGCAACTGATGTGTAAATGCTGAGATGTCTGATTCAGGCTGATTGTGAGTGTGTTTCTAAGTGACAGGGATATAGGGATAAAGAAAAAGATGATTTCTTGCCAAAAGTGTTCTGCTGATGTACAGTGCCAAGTGGCACAGATGTAGTTTTCTGCAGGTGTGCGTGAACAGATTCCGTTAAGCCCATTTTCAACATCCTTTACAAAGTCAACTGTAAATTACCTTGTACTGTATGTGTTTTAAGATAGGATTTCCAGTCAAGCATGTATTAAGACAGAAAAGAAAGGACAGAAAGGATAAGCTGCATTATTGCTGATAGAAGAAAAACTGCTTTTTTTCTCATTTTGTATTTTTCAGATTAAACTCTTATTCAACTGTAGCACCTTTGAAAGATAAAATGAAACCCTTAAATCATGTGTTTCACGGCATAAAGACATTTATGTAGGAATGTGTTTGGTCAACTGGGGAGAAGAAGAATTGTATTTGTTAGCAGTTGGCTTGTTCCTCTATGATCGCCAAAACCGAAATCACTAATGAACCGTTTCATTATTCCTGAGGCTTGCCAGTTACATGCGCTGCCAGTATTGTTAGATCTGTCTCCAGATGAATAGATGAGATGTGCTGAAATCACCTTAAAAGGTTGCCAAAGATTGGCTGTCAACGTGTGGGTAGAAAACGCTGCCTTTGGGACTCTTAACCCTTTTTAAAAATGCCCAAATGACAGATACTCTCTTCAAAACAGTTTGAGATCTTATCATTCTCAACCAGCCCTACATAATAAATCAGCGAGTGAACCTACGAGGCTCTGCTGCAAGAAACCAGGCAGCACTCCGAAAAGATTATACATACTTTCTGACAGCTTAGGGGCCAAGTGAGAGTGAACATGTGATGGTCAAACCACTAGACTGCACTGCACAGAGGCATATCTGCGTTACAGGTGGACATGACAGATTTTATTTCTGCACTTCCTAACGCTCACTCAGCTGTAAAAGACTCGCTGCCGAAATGGCTGTACACTGCCAGAGTCAGTTTATCATGTAGCTTAATTAGCCTTTCCTCTTGTTTTGGATTTATGAGTAAATGCCCTCTGACACTGCCTCGTACAGTTTAATGAGCTTCAGCTACATGTGCACTCAGACTCTTATTTAGCGAAGACCTCGGAGACCTCATGTAAATGTAGCCTAAAGGTATAATTGATGTGCTTAGTGTGCTTTCTGAAACATCAAGTATCAACACAGATGCAGCCCAATCAACATCTATGTTTTTCTGCTGATGAACGCCACTGCAGGTCAGATCTGTTTTGGAGAGCTGAGAGTGAAAGAACAAACTCAAAGAAAACACACAGAACTCGGATTTTATTGCGAAATGTTATGAACTCTGGGATTTTCACACAAGCAGGTCGTATTATTCCTCAAATCCTCCTCATCAATCAAAGTGACACAATCAGCCGGACAGTCAAAGCCACAATATCGACCAGAAGGACATGTACTCAGTTCTCGCGCTGGATTTTAATTAGATAAGCCTGTCTTTCAGTGCGACTGCTTCAGGTGTCAATTAAAGTAATGTTTGCTTGATAAACACACTCACAATGTGTTTTATACTGATCAATGGCATGCAGTGAGTCAATGGTCCTGTAAATAACAGAAATGACTGGCTACAATGCAGATGTAGCTGATCTTATACTTTTAAATATGGCTTTAACTCAATAATAATATATTGGTATTTACAAAAAAAATAATAATATATAATAATAATAATAATAATAATAATAATAATAATAACACCCTACCTCTCCATTAAAACTTTCTGTTTATGCTTCAATAAATTGGATTATCCATTAAGCATATTTTCGACTGTTATACATGTTTTTATTTATTTTCCATCTACCATAAGAGGTGTCAGATACTGGTTAGTAATGCACTTATTCAGTTATTGATGAAAATGACCAAAAGGCTCAAATTAAAAAGATGGATTATTGAAAATGGAGTAAATAAAATGTTCGACCAAACAAGCTCATAGATTTCAGACTGTAATGTAAAATTTAATACAGTAATAATACATTTCAGAGCTTTCACTGTTGCAGAAGCTATTATATCTCTATTTTAACCAGAGTCTGTTGTAGTTGTGAAGGAAAAATAGGATTGCAAATAACAATACCATTTTACCAAACATCCAAAATATATGACTTCACATCATCTGGAACATGTCTCTACAATGTTTTATAGGCACAGGCAGAGTGATAATGGAAAATATTATCATGAACAGTGTTGGGCAAGTTACTTCAAAACTGTAATGC
>JANJYP010044638.1:0-10378 GCA_024605115.1 Rastrelliger brachysoma | reverse complement strand
AAATGTTAATCAGAGAGAAGCTGAATACCACAAAATCCACAAAATCCACAAAATCCACAGCAATCCTTTACTTCACCTCACAGCTGTCTGACCATAACCAGCAACTGTACTGTCTATGTAGGTAAACAATACATCACATCAATAAAGTGAATATGCTTGAAAAATGTACAACCACATAATGAATAGAATTCAACAGATTAAACTAAAAGCTCACTGGGATAGGAACAGGATATTTAGAAAATATTGAATACTCAAATGTAAGTAGAATCAAATCATAACAACAACAAAAAATTGAATTTAAGTTGTGATGCAGAGACACATGAATAAAAAGCAACTTAAAAAGACTCATCTTTGAAAAATATCTGTCATGGTGCTGCCTGCTCTGTCTCCCTCACCCTCCTTTTTTCTCTTAGCTGTGTCTCAATTCAGAGAAGGCCACAGGGAACACAAGGCTAGCAAGCTGAAAATGCACTTCCTTTTCAAAAAGAGAGAGTCTAGTCTCAGACTGCTTGGTGGGTCCCTGTCAACAACAACTTAAAATGTATAAAGTTGGAAATTTCTACCATGGATCTGTGGTCAAGCAGATCCAGTACTCTTCCATAATAAGCCTTTTTCATAACAGACATCTTGCACTGGATCAGAAAAGCACAGGTGTCACTAATAACATTAATGATGGCTCTGTTCTATTCAAGTGTGACAGTGAGCCAGTACGCACAATACCGCTGCCCTGACACTGAAGCAGCTAAATGAATCATCATTAATCTTATTAACTACACCTGTGCTTTCCTACTGTGACATGTCACAATGTCTTCTGCGAGGAGTACCTATTGCTATTATTTGATGTACCTGCGACAATGACACCTCAAACACAATCACCTGTTAAATACAGCTTTGATTATGTGACATTTTAAGACTTGATGGAGATCACTTGATGCGAATATTAAAATAGTCTCCAACATAAATCAGTGCANGCGACAATGACACCTCAAACACAATCACCTGTTAAATACAGCTTTGATTATGTGACATTTTAAGACTTGATGAAGATCACTTGATGCGAATATTAAAATAGTCTCCAACATAAATCAGTGCGTCCACTAAATTTATGCAAAAGAAGGCCTCGTTTCTCAACGTCTCAAGTGACCTTTTTCACAGCAATTATGCTGACTTGCACAGGTGTAACTAATTACATTAATGATTCAGTTAACAATCAGGCACAATATCAAGGCCCTGGAACTGACTCACCAAAGTGCAATTTAATTATTATTAATGTTTTTAATTACACCTGTGATTTTCTATTTATTATTAAATTTATATAATCTAGATATATTTAGTTTCCCTTAATATATAANTCAAGGCCCTGGAACTGACTCACTAAAGTGCAATTTAATTATTATTAATGTTTTTAATTACACCTGTGATTTTCTATTTATTATTAAATTTATATAATCTAGATATATTTAGTTTCCCTTAATATATAAACAGTTGTATTAAGTTAAACCTTTCAAAGTCATTACATAACGAATGTGACTAAATTGTCTTTGAATTGAAAAAAATCACATTAGCAGTAATGACGTAAGATCTTGGCCACAGGGGAGAACAAGGTAGATCAAACTGAAGCACGTGCAGCAGTTAAAGGTGTACCATGCAGGACTTTCTGAAACAACAATGTAAAGACTCAATGTAAATAACCCCTTTTAACATTTACTTATGACCCACTAGAAGTATATAGCAGTGTATGTATCTGCTCTCTGCCTTTAGTTTTCTTATTTTCTTATTATTTTGCAGTGTTTGGGACGTTTCTAAGCTTTAACCTTTGGATAGTGGATGCGNTTTTGCAGTGTTTGGGACGTTTCTAAGCTTTACCCTTTGGATGGTGGATGCACAGCCCCCAGCCAATAACAGCAGACAAGGTGTGGGACTCTCATGCTTCTGCTTGTTCAACAGTTGTTTGATAAATTGTTCATACTGTCTCCTCTGCTACTGAATTTGGCAGTCATTGTCGACTTGAGTAAAGTACAACCTCAAATCTGTTCCAATCTGGTTGCTGTCAACTCTGCATCAGGCTGCTGACTGCTGTTTGAGTGTGTATGTGTGTGTGCACGTGTGTGGTGCTCAGCCCTGTCTTCGTGCATACAGAGGGCACAGAGAGATGTTTGGGGCCAAGAGAAGGAACCAACTTTGAATGTTGTGTTTATAAACAGCAAGCGTCAAATCCTGTATAGTGTGCCTTTAAGTAGCTTTTATTCTGCTGCTGAGTGTGCTGCTCTGTTCCTTCTGCATCGTTGAGCTAATATCTGTAGAGGCAACTCAGAGCTGTTGCTAAATTCAGATCCTGTTCACGTTGCACATGTACGACCAGTGAAATGACTGTGGGGACTAATCTGTGTGTGTGTGTGTGATTGTACGTGTATGTGTGTGTTAACTACACTAGATAGGAGATGTGTGTGAGTAATGCATGAATGTTTACATGTGCATATATGAAATGTTACACTGTATTCCTCTGAGTGTATCATGTTAATGTAATGTTTTAAGTGTGTGACGTTATAATTTAGTGATTATATGTGCATCTGATTTTTTTAAATACCTAATTAAATTTGCATGAACGGGTGTAAGTTATTATACTGGGTACATCTCAAATCTCTAAATTGCATCAATGTTTCACTCATTTGTGTTTTAGCCTCTGGAGATAAGGTATCAATGTGAGGAGAAAGGAAACAAGGAAATATATCCTTTCCTCTAAAGCATCATCATGTGAATTGACGTCAAAATCCGATGACGGCAGCAGCTGATCCAGCTGTGATCATCTGCGGGTCAACTTTAACAGCTGCAGCGCCATTTGATGGGAGTTTGTGTCTGTATTTAAATTGTATACTGTGTCCTGTTCAGATACATTAACTATTTCTATTTGCAGAGTGTGTTTATTTTATTACTTCATTATTCGTGTTTGTATTTATTGATATTCTGATTGTGAATTCATTGTTTAATCCCAGAATATGATTAGAGTCTGAACACTGGAAATTATTTATTAGGCTACATGTTTCAGGGAAAATTGGAGTGATGCAACTAATATTGAATCTGATGCTCAAGAATNTTCTGATTGTGAATTCATTGTTTAATCCCAGAATATGATTAGTGTCTGAACACTGGAAATTATTTATTAGGCTACATGTTTCAGGGAAAATTGGAGTGATGCAACTAATATTGAATCTGATGCTCAAGAATTTTCAGTGTTGCTAACGGATAGACTCTCCCTTAGGCTACTTTAATTTTTATCCATAATAAAAGTTAATGACGGAAAAAAACAGAAAAAAGAAAAATCTTTGTCATAAATAAATAAAAGTTGTTTCTTTGATGAGACTAACAATTAACAGATTTTTTATCTAGATGGTGAACCAAACAATCAAAGCAAATAAAATGTAAAACTCAGAAGGGATACAAATGAGTCAGTAATGTTGTGATGTATCAGATCAGTTTAATTAGCTTCGGTGTCAAAGTGGTAACTAATATCCAATAGGTGGATGTGTTGGCTGGTAAAAGACTTCCATGAAGGCCGCTCTTTTGTATCTTTGTTTATGTCTCCTCAGAAATCCCTCCTCACTTCTCAGAGCAAAAATAACAGCTTTGAGCCTTCAGAATGACAAACAACAACAACTTCTAGTTCAAGTTTGGAACGAGAAGGTATCAAATAAAAGACTTGAGATGTACCCATTACGATAAATGGCTAACATAAGTACACGCTGATGACTCATTTACTCAGGATGAAGAAGCAGAGCAATAATGAATCAACGCTAGCCAAGTAACACTTGTAATTCCAGTGGGATTTTAAATATCCATTCCTAAATATCAGAATTTATGAGAACAACATCCGCAGTATTTTATCAACAACCTTCTCCTGTATTGCCTTTTCCCATGCTGCCTCTCATTGCATTGCGTTGCTCATTATGTATTAAATTACAATCACAACGCAGACATGGCCACAGGAGGTTTTGTTCTAATGACTGCAGTGCAATTCATACAAAGTATTTAAATGAAGAAAACCACTGGCAGGCTTAAACAGATGTAGCTCTGCTTGGCTGCTGCGTAGACAAATCCATTACTCTTGTTTACAGTGTTTTGAGTATTCTTCATTAAAATGCACTGACATCCCAGATTCTAGTGAGAGTAGAAAAGAAGGAACCATTGACATAAAGATGGAGAACACTGTGGAGGTCAAGTTCCTAAAACAACCCCTAATGACAAAAAGTCAAAATGCACACTGCACAGTGAGTGATAGTACACAGAGTGAGTCTTCAGTTGACTCCTCTGTCACTTAGACATTCAGAACCGTTTCTGCCCTTGTTTATATTCAGAGCGTCACCCCTTTTCAACACTGCAAGCTTTCATGCTAAATTTCTAAATGATTTCACCCCAGATCTTTTTCTTTGTTGAAAACTCATATCTATTCTGGGGCACACTGAGTGTGTCACTAGCAGGATAAGATTTTGTAGCATTTGTCTTGTGGTTCATCTCAAATTTGCTTTTAAACAGATTAATTGGAAATAATGAGCAATTTGGTTGAAATAAATACTTTATGTAACTTTAATATATTGTGAGGCCTCAAGATGTTCATAGAGTTTGTATAGTAGCTACTTTTGTTAAGCGTGTATTTGTCAGGTAGTTTAAAATAGCTTTGAACATGAGTCATCCAAACAAAACTCTAGACGACACTCTTGATTGTAGCCATTTTATAATGAACAAATTTTAAAGCACCAAACAAGAGGGTTGCAGGAGAGGATAAGAGCAATGACTGCCATGGTTACCGATGACTAATACGGTTCCCTTGTACTGACCTTGGACTGTGGAGGAGCCCTGATGGTCCAGATACAGTCCAGAGCATCGCCAGGCTTCACTCTCTCTTCTTCCTCCACCTGACTGGAGCGAATAACTCCATCAAATCCACCTATTTCAAACTGACAATCTGTAGGGAGAAACGTGGAGGAGAGGTAGGAAGAGAAAGAGAGACATGGGGAAAGGTAAAGAGAGAGAGAAGCATAGCAAAGGTGAGAAGCGGGTTAGATGTAGGAACATGAGAGAAGCGAGAAAGACTGGGGATAAAAGAGAGACTGAGCAAAATATAAGGAAACAAAAAGGGTAGGATGAGAAGAGGAGCATGACAGACTGAGGGACAGATGAAGGATTTCATTTAAAGAAGTAAAGGATTAAAGGCGGAATAGAAGTGAGCACAGCGGATTAGGACAAAGGACAATAAGAAGACAGAGGAAAAAAGACAGACAGACTGACAGACAGTGAGGAAACGGCGGGATAAAAAGGTGTGTGTGTTCCTTTTGTGCATGTTTAAACTGGTGCACGTGTGCGCTTGTACGTCCTCTCACTTTAGGTACAATTGTGCGCTTGTGAAGGTACATTTGCAGGTTCAGCATTCACGTCAGAGGCAGAGATAGCCTCCGGTAAGCTTTTGAGCACAGAGGAGCTCCTCCATAAAAAAAAAAAAAAAACAAAAAAAAAGGGATCCGGCAGGTGAAATACTGAAGAGCTTACCTGGGATGGGGTTTAACAGTCCGCCCACGTGCAGATGGAAATCGGGGTCTGAAATGATAAGATTTGGGAGGCACGTTATTCTCAATCCACACAGCAGAAATAGGTAAGCAGAGAACACAAGATAAGATCCCATTAAGGCAGGCCAGATAAAGCAGAGGGGTCTGTTTGAAGCTAATATCTGTTGCCTGATGGGAGACGCTGATTTCGAGGCATATTGTGTTTAGATTCGGGAGGCTCTGATGTTGAGCGTGTGATTTCTGAAGAGTGTGGAAAGTGAAGGGAAGGAGTCTGTGATGTTTGGAAAATTGCAGACCTCATAGGTGACTTGGGGATGTTTAAACACCCCGCGTTCAGTCATCTTTTACTGATAATGAACATTAAAAAAGTTAAGAAATGCAAAAAAAAAAGGATGATTCAGGGAAGACTTATATCCTTTCTGTCACACTGGGGTCAGATTCTTCTTTTGTGTTTTCCAGGGCCTTTTTAAAATCCGTCTGGAAACAGGTCTCTTCACATCTTCCCTCAAAAGCTTTGAAGTCTGTTAAAATTAGCTTGTAGAGTCTGAGGGTGTATTAGGGCTTTACATTCACTGCAAAAGCACACTTTGTGATCTCTACCTGCAATGAAGGTATATTTGATCCGAAAGCCCAAGCCTTCCAGCTCCTCGTCGCTGGTGAACTTGATCCACATGAAACGGCCCGTGGATGTAACCAGGCCTGGGTTCTTGCCCCCACAGAAGCGATCGATGAGAGGCGAGAATCCAAATGGCCCATCGCGGATTTCGATGTGATCGAAGCGGCACTCGAACGAAGGCTCGATGTAGTAATTCTTATCAAAAGCCAGCTGAATCCTTTGTCTAGGGAGAGCTTTGGTGGGTAAAGTATGGGGGAGAGGAAAGAAAACAAAGGGGGAGAAAAAAAATCCATAAAAGAGAGAAATAAATCTTGCTTGTTTGCAGTACAAAGACAAATCTGGATGGTAATCTAAAGCATAAATAAAAAGAGGGGCAAATATGAGTTAAACTGGATTTTTTTATTATACTCAAACTTGTTAGAATCTGGGTCAAACAGAGGTAAAAACATCTTTCAAACATCATATATTTCTGGTTTAAAATGCCCCAAAATCACATAAGAGATGGTCATATCATATCATCATAGCAGATTAGAACTGATGTGACCTAATTCATTCGCTCAGACTGTGTATATGCTGTGGTTTGTTCTTTTCCACCTGTGGTTAAACAGAACATAACAATACACACATTTCTGCATCTGTTAAACATGCATGCAACTATAATACACCACAACACACACACAATCTGACACATCAGCATCATTGTGTTTGACTCAGTGAATTTAGAACATCGCGAACGCAGCGTGAACTCTAGCTCACGTGTTCACCTGTGAATCCTGAGCGTGTCTTATATAAAGAATGGAAAGAGAGTTTTTTGAATAACATCATCAACAGCAGCGCCCTCGCATACGTACTTAACTTACACACTTACACGCTCAGGAATTATTTTATGGTCTGCCTCTATGTCTGCCTTGGGAGATGAATCATAGAAGAGAAGCATTTAGAGGATAAGAAGTGAGGTCAAAGGTTTGAACATGTGTATGTGGGATGTTTAACAGTAATAAAATAACACAGAAGATGATCTTCCCTTTTCTGTGTGTGTGATATAGTGTCTGTGATGTTGTCTTTGAACTTGAGCATTCTCCTTTTCTGCTTGAATGAGGAGCTTGTACGCCTGCACTTCCTGCTATGATTCCCTGTAGAGTCTCTTGTCTCTCTGTAACTTTCTGTATCCTTCTCTCTCTCTCGCTCCCTCTCTCTCTCACACACACACACACACATGCACATAACACAGCTTGATACGAAAAGAGCAGAAAGTATAATCACTTGATCTATTGAGCTGATGAACTGGGGGACATAACACAATCAATGAACCTCACTAACCACAAATTATGATTACAAAGCTATCTGATTAGCACTTAAGCCAAACGTGAACATCTCTGTGTCTCTACGTGAGGCAGTATAAAAAGGCTTGACGCTAGAGCTTGCCTATGATTATGACTAAGGCCATTCAAGACCAAATAATAGCAAATGATAGGTTCCATCTGTCGCCTCCCAGACCCACTGCGATGAACTGCTGCACACACCAGCAGGCTGGAGCCACGGCTTATCCATCAACAATAGATGTGGACTCACTTTATCCACAGGGGGAGCCCTTGAGCCACGTGTGAAATCTAAAAAAAAAAAAAAAAAAAAAAAAAAAAAACCCCACCACAACTAAGCACACATCTAATCTGCATTTCTGATTTCACCAGAGGCCAGTGCTTTAACTTCATATACAAACAGCTTTTCATTTAGTGTGAAAACACATCAGACCTCATCTCCTATAGCTGCTAATGGTATGCTTTCCATTATGCATCCCGTATACAGCAGGCCTGCCAAAATTTACTGATGGATGTGATATTTCGGGTAAAACACTAAAGCCTTGACAAGGACGCTCGCGATCCAGTGATACGCCCCACCAGAGCACAGTTCTGTAGCAGATGTTCATCTCTTTTATGTTTCATTCAACAGCCGAGTCTTATGGCACGCCCTGCCAATAGAGATGGAGAATGCAGCACTACTCTGATTAGGCCAGACGTCAAGGGTTACCCACAATGCTGTCGTTTTTCAAAGGGGGTTGCATCTGTGTGGTGTGAAACAAACTCGGGATGGCTCATTCTGCAAATGTCAAGCTGACTGGCCGACAGCAGAGGAACAGAAAAATCAAGATAGTGGTGAAGTTATATAAAACAATGTCAGTCAGACTAATGACATTCACTGGAGGAGGCAATATGCTGACAGGTGGGAGAAACTGTATCAGCTATATTGGTGACAACAGCTACAGAGCATAAGATAAAGCCTTCACATAGAAAAATGACTTGACTTTTTTTTTTTTTTACCTTCTAGGATGTAAACACACTCCTTGTTGGGCGGGTAGGTGTTGGGGTAATTGGGTGATGTGAACACCCCACCGTTGATGTTGCGGACCCACGTGCCGCAGTCGTTCTGGTTAGGGCTCTGGGCGCCATGATCGGGCGGGGAATCTGAAAGTGTAGGGAGGAAGAAGTGGGGAGAGCAGATGGACAGATGGGTTATTGAGTAGGGGATCAATGAGGGAATGATTGGAAGGCATGGAGAGCAGAGGGAGGGTTAGAGAAAGAAAGAAAAAAAAAGACAAGAAAAACACAGAGAAGGAGGAAGGGGAGGAGAAGAAGCCTTTTAGACCTGTGATATGTAAGTAAGCACACTGGCGCCTTTTTTTTTTTTTTCTCCAAACACTGTTGCTCAGTATGTGTGAAACCACATTCAGGGGAAGAATAGAAGAATATTTGATCAGTAGCTCACCTTTAGTTCTCTGTGCCAGAGCGAAACCCTCTTCTATGAGAAAGAAGACTATCCACGCTGTAAAAGAAACACACACACAACACAGCATTTATATCAATGACGTGGAAAAAAAAGAAAATCACTAAACAACCACAGAATGAGTATGAGAGATCAGCTGCATTATCGATTTCAACGGTCCTTGATTAATAGTGGGTGTGTATGAATCAATGCAATTTTAAGTTAATCCCTGACAGAACTTTTATAAAGCGTGCAGCAGCGGTATAGAAAGAGATAAGAGCAATCAGAGGAGCGATGATCATATGGTTTAAGTGTAGTTATGAGAACAATGATCTTTATAATACTCGTCTACATAAGATAATCAAATTGTCGATGTGAAGCACACAAAGCACTCATGTATGGGCGGCGCCGGAATCTATTTCTTATTATTATTATAACCATGAATCATTTTGATGTAGATGTAAAGTTTATAGGCCTGCCATTAAGCTCTGTGCAGTTGGCGTAGGCTATTATACCTGCGTGTAGGCTTTGTTTTCCTTGAGTTAATGAAGTGGCTCCAAATTCTTAGGTGGCGTTTTCTTTTAAATGAGAGAAACATTATGAATCACAGCTCTTGATTTATTTTGTTTATTCTCTCTGGTGGTCCAATACTCATCATACTGAACCAGAGCTGTGACTCTGAGTTGACCTAAGACTTGGAATGGATCAATGACTAATTCCACAAAAACACACAGAAGAGAGGAAAGTAGTATACATAATTGTAGTATAGTAGCTTATAATTACTCAATAAGAGCAGATATTTCTGGGATAAGTAGTATAACATAGTTGCTGTGTATAATATGGTGGCAGTTGTAGCAGTGATAGCAGGTAATCTGAATGTTTTAGTGCTGATGATACACCACCTGTGGTAGCTCCAGAAGCTGTGCAGCACTGGCATACAGCAGGATTAGTCATTACATTAAGGTGGTACAGCAGTGGAACAGTTGCTGTAGTAAAAAGTTGGCAAGCAGTAATACAAGTAGTTGTTCATTAAAGATATAAACATCAACTCTCATCCAAACCGTGACACTCTAATCTGCAGCCTCTAGGCAACAGAAACATAAAGCCTTAGCAGAGAGAGAAAAAAAAACAGGATTACAGGCTTCAAGGCTTACAGCGCTGATGAGGAGACAGGCGTTTGGGCAGAGCAACGGCTACAGACAATAGGTGAAATATGTTGCATTACAATGATATCTGCACCGAGGGCGAGCATGTTACAGCTTCTGACACTGTCTTGCTCTGATAAGCCGCTGTAGACCTGATCCCCACTGAGTTCATAATAGGTTGGCCCGCTCACATCGAATTAGGAGAGAGAGCGTGAGCCTGGCACATTGCATAATGGAACCCAGTATAAGGAGGAATGGGAGAGCAGAGAGAGAGAGAGAGAGAGAGAGAGAGAGAGAGA
>JANJYP010044637.1:0-10985 GCA_024605115.1 Rastrelliger brachysoma | reverse complement strand
TATATGTATATGTGTATATATATGTATATATATATATGTATATATATGTATATGTGTGTGTATATATATGCATTTTTTTAACATAACCCTTCTCAGTCACTAACCCTCATCTTGCAACTTCTCCCATAGCAACGACCCTAGCATTATCCAGCTTCCATGACAACCTGTAGTGAATCCGGCTTGACCTTCACCAGTGATTCAGTGTCTCTCCATCCACCTCCATTCTCTTCCTCCCTCCGTATATGTCTCTCTTGTTCTCTGTGTTCAACATAGCAAACTTCCACTTTTTTATTTTCATTTTTTTCTGCTCCATAGCCCACATTCTGTTTTCTCTCTTTTCGTCTCTCTTCTCTACCTATGTGGGTGTACCATTGCTGTTGTTACACAAGCAGTCAATACATCTGCACAAGCTGATGTCATATTTTCAGGGGACAGTCTGTTCATATGCACTCAAGTCCTATGTCCGTGCTTCCTTCTCTGACTCAGTAAGCTTGCAGGCGTGTGGCTGCTTGTTGCTGAGCTGCAGGTGCAGATCAACCTGAGCTCACCTCCTCACAAAGGAACTACTGTTTTCTTTGGGGGTTTATTTACTGGTGTGTATGTATGTGTATCTGTGTGTGCAAGCAAGTGCGTGTTTCTGCACTTGTTCACGAGCTTGTCACTGTGGCTATCGACCTGTTTGTCATGTTGCTCTTAGCTGGTATGCGGATATCCTCATCAGACTGGCAGTTCTTACACTAAGTCTCACAGGCTGTGTCATGCCTGCTAGATATTTCCTTTATGAAACAATAATGTTGCAAAACACATTTAAATTTTCCTCATTATATCTCTATATTGATTCTTTATTGAATTCTGTCCTGTTAAATGCCCCTGAAGGTTGCAGTCCAATTTTCTCTTACTGTTGTTGTGTGATATGGTATCGAAGTTGCCATGGTAACTATTTGCATTGCCAATGTGTGATTTTTTTTTTTTTTCCTCCCTGTGCTTTGGCGTCGTACATTGTGCTGTAATGAAACGGCAGATGACAAGATGAGATCTCTTTCAGACTGATTCATTCTTTACCTTTTTGGCAAACACCCTGTCCTACTGCCAGTTTACTTGATGTGTGTGTGTGTGTGTGTGTATGCGCATGTGCAGTACAGTGATGGCTGCTCATTTGTTAATTGATCCAGCTAGTTGTAGCCACCAACAGAATGCCAGGGTTTTCTGAGCCTGAAGGGCTGTGACCAGGGATGAGTATCTGTAAGCTGCTTAGCAGGTCTGCTGGGAACTGACAGGATGCTTTGGCCTGCTTCTGTGCTCCTGTAAGACACAAGATCAGCAGGCAGGTTGCACATGGGCAAAAGGCCTGGTTGACTTGGGCATAAAGGGATGAGCTTATAAAGGTTTGTAGGTGCAGTGAGTACACTAAATTTAGTTTGTAATCAAGAATCAACAAAAAAACCTCCACTAAAAAAATAAAGATAGATTTAAAAGTCATCACTGTATATTCTTAAATCATAAATTTACATTTAAATCACTGCTTTATTAAGTCTGTGATTGTCCAAAGTATTGATATCATACTGCTATTTACCACTCTTTACTGTTTAACATCACTACAGAAATGTCAGAGTACTCTCAAAATTGTTGTTGTTAAACTATTGTTTAAGCTTACTTATATAAGATCTTTTGTACAATATTAATTACATATTGTTTTTTTTCCTCCTCCATATTGTCTAAAGCACCAAGGTTCTTCAATGTGTTTTTTAATTCCCACTTTTGAGAGTTCAACTCCATCACAATCTGTCTGTGTTGAGAAACCACTCCCTTTGGTGAAGACTACAAGTTTAGAACTGAAACCACTTCAACAGTTTGTTCTGATTTTGCTCATGACATATTTGGAAATGTATTCTTTTACAGGTCAGGGTTCAAAGAGAGGACATAGCACGGGAGTGTGAAATGAAAATTACTTAATTGTTCCTGGGGGAAATTCTTTTGCACAGCACTATTCATCCAAGGGATAATCAACAGTACACTTGAAACACACCATCACGCAACAGTGACAGAAAGAACTACATGAAGAAAACCATGACAACACACAATAACAGGCAAAACAGCGTGAATATTGTGTAATAATTGTAGTTTCCTCAGCAAATCACCCTGCTAAGGGCTCCTAAGAGAGTAGGTGCCAGGGCTCTGCCAAGGACGGCCCTTCTGCACCTCAGGGACCTTTTTGTATGTGTATGCTATCCAGAGCTATTATATTTTCAGTGTGTGTGATGGCCTTACAATTGAGAGGTTGGCAGTGTGGAGAACTATTATCTTGGCAGCAGTGTTGGTTATGCATGTGAGTTTGACACGATTTGTGACAGAAGGCATGAAACTGGTGGAACAGTAGAGCAGGTTGAGTTGAACAATACTTTGTTACATCAGTAGATGCAGATATGGGAGGCATGGAGTCCTTTGGGATTACCGATGGCTCCTTTTTTTTGAATGTCCTTTGTATGCTGGTTGAAGCTAAGTTTAATGTTCCGTGTGAGTTTCAGATATTTGGAGCTGTTAACAATTTCAACAGTATCATTATTGATGAGGATGGGGTGGTGGAGTTATGGTCGCTTATATTATTATTTTCTTCTCCTGACATTAAGATAAGAGTAGTAAGGATGGTGCTCGCATCACTGGATGAAGTATGCAACACAGTGTGATGCTACAAGTGTTGCAGCTCAGGCACAAATGTTTGTTTTTTTCAAAATGCTTTATTTTAAGGTCAGTAGTAAGACTGATAATATTTGACCACAGTTCAGTCTTGTCTTCGATAGAGGTCCACTTCTTCTAATTCATTCAGTTCTTTTTTTTATCAGAATATAATCAGCTCAAGACAATTTTGTTGAATTTTATATCACTGGCCACTTGAACTTCTCTGCTTTACTTATTGAATGTATTGTTTTGCACACACAACATAGTCTGGGTCAAAATGCAGAGGGCACAAATTGGGGTGCAAAAACAAAATCAATAGTATTTCACATTTAATGGTTTCCTGAATAATTGAATATAAACATTGGCAGGCATCTCCTATTTTTTACATGGCTAAGACTGAAGGGCTTTGGACCTTTTGGTCAGGGAAAAACTATGTGTCTCATTTTTCTGTAGGTGTCACACTGTCTTTCCACCAGGTCTTGATGTATGTGTCCTTCGCTCAATGTAGCTCTTTGTGTTCCTTTTCTTGACTATGCACTGCACATTCAGAAGAGGCAGCCTGTAGGTATATGAAAATAAAACACTCTCACTACGGTAGCTGCATGACTTTCCTTATATCCTCCCGTTTTGTTTTTTGATTGTTGTGTTTTTTTTCAACTCCTTTTTGTGTGGAGACTTTAACCTTTCTTTGAGGTTTTTTTTTTTTTTTTGTTCTAGAAATTTCATTGCTTGATGTTTTAGATTAATCAAAGAAAGAAAGGAAATATGTTTCTCCACGAGACATCAGTACTTACACGCTTGAAAAAAACAGAATTTAATTTCAAGCATTTGCCTCCTTCAGCTTAATTTTATATTTCACTTCATTTCTTCCTACTTACCATTTACTTGTTAGTGTTTCATTTTCTGTGTTCTGTTATCTTGTACCAAAAACAAACTTTCATCACGTTCTTCATTGTCCTAGTTACAAATCACGTGTCCTGTATGTTTGTGTGTCTTGTATTACTGCATGAGCTCTGCACGCTGGGTCTCTCTCTCTCTCTCTCTCTCTCTNCTCTCTCTCTCTCTCTCTCTCTCTCTCTCTTGCTCTCTTTGTTTTTTTGCTTCCTGTTTTTCTTTCCTTATTTAGTTTCCTACCTTTCTCCTCTCTTTTTTCTCTGCTCTAGAGATGCTTGTGCTGCTGAGTGTTGTTCATGTCTTTTCTCCTTGTCTCCCTCCTTCTCTCTGTGCAGGGGATGTGCTGTTCCAGATGGCCGAGGTCCACAGACAGATTCAAGTGCAGCTAGAGGAGATGGTTGGTATTCTGAGTTCAAAGGAACTCTGTAATTCGACACAACAGCACACTCTATAAAACCTGGGCTATGTAAAAGGTCTTTGTAAAGTAATGTTGAAATAACTTATTATTGACATTAGCTGTTTCAACAATGGTACTTTTTTAGCTTGGCATTCTGTGCTTCCATAATGCACCTGAACAACCATGACACAGTCTTGTAGAATTGCAATAATGAGTTGATTAGTCCATCAACAAAAAATTAAATCTCAGAAATGCATTAATCGTGCCTTAATTGTTTTGTGAAAAAAAAAAAAAAGTTTTCTATTCCAGCTTTGTAAATGTTATTTTTTTCTGGTTCCTTTAGTCTTCTATGGTAGTAAACTGAATACTGGTTTGTGGACTGATGATTACAGGTCAAACAAGACAACTGAAGTTGCACTGATCAACTTTTTTCTCAATTTTTCTGGTGTTTCAACGACCAGATGATGAAATGATGAATCTAAAACATAACAGATAAATTGATCATGAAAGTAGTTGTTAGTTGCAGACCTACAGTTTTCACTGTGAGCTCTTGAACTCCTGTGGGCACAGCATTGGATATGTGACAATTAAATGAACATGAGCTCGTATTGAATGAACACACATAATATTTCATATGAATCCTCTCGCTGGCTGGGTATGTAAAGTTAAGCGTTAATTGAAGAGTGGGGCATCAAGGGAAATATGCTTGTTTGCTGGTTTATCCACAGTTAGCATCAAGTTTATTATTGTGTGGCCGCCCTGGTTCATTCAGGCGCCCACAGGTCTGCCTCTAAAGGACATGTTCATTGTTTTTGTCAAGGCTTCTCAATTTTATTATCAGGTCTTCATCATATACTCACTGCCTCTTCGTACATAATCATTTCTGTTTAAACTCCTTAAGTTTAGATTTTTCGTTCAGTTCATTTTACAAAAAATCTATGCATTAAGAAAATTCTCTGACCAAAGGGAAATTCAATAATAATAAGCATTGCAATGTATTGTTGTTGTACAATGATATTATTGCTAATATTAAATTTATAGAAATTCATGTTGGCAGATATTTGAAATATGCTCCTGATTTTAGTTGCTGGCTCTTCAAGCTGGTTAGTTTACAATCTAGTAATTAAATACTGTTTCAGATAGCACTGCATCAGTAAGCGACATTGATTTGCAAACTAAGAGAGGCTTCACAGGTCAGGAATTTATTGGTAAAATATTTATTCAGTAATGGATTCAATGATGACAATGCATATAATTAAAATGCTTATTGGTTTATTGCACACAAGTTCATGTGGAATCTTTCACAATGTGGAACATTCAGTACTCATGATTTTATTATTGACATAATTGCCATTAGCTATTTAACTGTTTTTTTGCTTTCTCCCCAGTTGAAATCATTCCACAATGAGCTTCTCTCTGAGCTGGAAAAGAAAGTGGACCTGGATGCGCGTTATCTGACTGTGAGTATCTGATTGGCTCGCTCTCCCCAAGTCTGGGGAGAGCCTCAATCCAATAAGTGGATCCATATTTTATTACTTTATACCATGTTACAGTATGTCAAGTCTGTTGTGGCTTAATTTGATTGAAGTGATAACATAGATGGAGGTGAAGGTATGTTTTAAAATCTGGATCAAAGTCCATCTCTAAGAAGTTAGAGAGAATGTGCCTGTAAAAAGGGATGCTTTGAATTTTCATGTCTACTCATCCGAAAGAGTAGAGTGATTATGCTAGCCCCTCCCCCCTTCCCCTTCCCCATGTGTGTATGTGTGTAAGCACTATGGAGCCGGTCTACATGTGATATCTTTAGAATGAGTGGGTTGCAGCTTCAGCGTAGAGCAGCACTGCTGCAGCACTACACACACACACACACACACACACACACACACACACACACACACACACACATACAATGTTGCTTTTAAAATTAACCAGACAAAAACTTCACCTTAACAAAGGGACTTATCCCTAAAATCTAGTGTCTGATTTGTTGCCATGTTTAGCTAAAATGAAAGTCATGAGTGTGCTTGTGTACCCAATCTCCAGATATTGTGTGACTTTCCCAATTTGCCAAATTTACTGTCTAAATTGAAGTGGAAAATGTATGGAAAGGTTTCATACAAGAATATTGTTTTAAACAAGAATCCTAATGCCTTTAGTTCTAATGCATTAGCCATTTCAGACATTTTTATTTCAGCATATCCCTGAGGTTTTAACATCCATTACTTATAATGAATTTCTGTCAGATCTGCCGCAGTGATAATAGCAATCATTTTGCTACAGACTTTGTGAATTAATCATCTGAAATTCTGACTCTGTTCAAAGCTTGTTGTTTTCCTAGACTGAAATGTGTGTACGTGTTCTACTGTTCCCAGTGGTACATCTCTCTCTATTCTCCTCTGTCTCTATCCCTCTTTTTTTGTCTCACATAATGCCTTACCCAGGGTTTTACGACACTCTTTAGTCATTCACTGAGGTCAGAACTTGGGCATAAAACTAAAATGCAAAAATGACACATATTCACAGCTAAGAGAATGATTTCTCGCAGATTAGCTTTTACTGATAAGAGACAGATTCTCCAAGTGCACCAAAGTTCATACACTGTCCACTCTTAATCAGATTGAATCACTGCTATCTGCTACCTGTGTGCAGTAGTAGCAAGTGATTGAGAGTTGTGGGTTTGGGCACTGGCACAAAAGTCAACTGGCTTTTGCTCTGTTAATTAGAAGCAGCCTTCTAGTTCAGGCAGATACTTGGGACATTATCTTGTGTACCTAATGATCTAATGACCCTGCAAACTAAAGACAAATCTTTCACAGTAGCCAATTGTGTCTTCTCCTAATCATTACTGTTAGGATTTTCTGGCAAGTTTCCCTGGAGATCCTGTGTTTTTGGGTAATTAATTGTACAAATGAAGCCATGTACGTTGTACATTTTCTTGAAGAGTCTGAGAAGATTGATTGTTGTTGTTGAGTCACTCATTGTATTTGTATTGCAAAGATGACACCTGTGCAATTTTTCAATTTTGGTGTGGAAATATATTGAATCGGTATTTCTGAAAACTTTCTGACAGAAAATTCTTCAGTAGTAAGTAACTTTTAGATTAAAAAAATGACATGAAAAACAAAGCATAGTTAATCCTTGGAAAGGAAGCCAGTAGATGTGTAGCATAGTGTATTGTAGCTTATATAGCCTATAAACCTAAAACAACCCATCTCTGTTATGAAAACCAAACATAGCATACTATTTGTCTTCCAGTTACAACATGTTCTTTTTCAGCCAAACAATACCTAGAGGGATACCTACATCCTCAGTGTCTTACAGTATGTAAATGTGGGTGTTGAACCCTCATGCATGAGCTCTCCTCCGTCAATTTTGCCTCATACTGAAACCACATGAGCTTTGTCACACCAGACACAGTTACTATAGCAACAGAGCTGGTACAGCCCGGAAACAAAGCTGTTTTTTCTCAATATATAAATAATGAAATAAGCAAATTTAATGAAATAAATAAACTCTGGATGTAAAAATTTTACCTCAGGTTGCCACTGATTTCTGTTTATTCCACTAAAACCTACTTAAAACCTGCATGAGATGAGTGATGATCAGTTATGGTGGATGTTTTAAGATACTGCATAATTAAACCTAGAAGACAAATAAAAAGCAGACACTGAGCTTGTAAAGCATCATCTGAATCTTGTTTCTTTCATTAAAAGAGGTTGCTCTTGGATGTCATAACGCTCCACAGGGAGTTCAAAATAATCCCTGCTTGCATCTTAAATACCACACAACAATAGTGAAGGTAAAAATCTTGATAACAAGCAAGGCCCAGCTCCCTGTAAGGGGGTTTCCAAAGTAAAATTAAATTAATTTAATTTTTTAAATGTTTTTAAGCTTGGAAATTAGTTTTAAAAGTTTTTGAAAAGGACTGGGAATGCTGCTGTGTGTTGACTCAGGCTTTTTTAATTTGTGGTCCTACAAGAGGTCTGATTTTGTGTTTGTGCCTTTTGCCCCCACGTAGGCTGCCCTGAAGAAATACCAGATGGAACACAAGAGCAAAGGGGAGAGTCTGGAGAAGTGCCAGGCTGAATTGAAGAAACTGCGCAGGAAGAGCCAGGGCAGCAAGAACCCCTCCAAGTATGGAGAGAAGGAGATGCAGGTGAGCCTCTTGCTGGGTTTTTGCACTGGCATTATAACATTAGGATTCAGAATTCTGCAGTGACCATTTTTGGGTCATTGGTCAAGTTAGAAGACATTTTTTGCAGCAGATATTTTGACACGTCATATCAGGAAGAACATTAATGGTGCCTTAATTCCATTTAAATGTCCAAGAAATATAAAAATAAGCATACTAGGATAGTCCGGTGGTTAGAGCACATGCCACGTAGACGGCACTCTGCAGCACACCCTGGTTCGAATCCTGGCCGGTGCGGTCATTTGCTGCGTGTCTCCCCCCTCTCACTCCCATGATTACCTGTCTGATTATTTTCAAATAAAGACATCTGTGCCACAAAAATCTTTAAAAAGAAAAAGAAATGTAAAAACAAAAAAAAAACACAAACATGAGATAATATAGACTCAAGTTCTGTATCACTTGCACTTTTAGTTTTAGTTTGTTTATGTTTTTATGCATGTGGGTGACTGTTGGATTGGAGATGTATGAGTCCTGGTGCAAATAATGAATTTATTCTTCATAAAGTAAAGTGAAATGCACAAAACAGCAAGGATGGAGGTGGAGGCAGTGGCGACGTGGTGCCCTGAGTGGGAGGGCAACTAGTGGAGGTTTGATTATGAATCGTGTGCCCTGGCCAATCTTAAGTACATCTACACACATGCAGCATGCACACAAACACACACTAGGAAAAGACAAAAGATAAGAAGTCAAATATGGTGATGTACTGGAAGAATGTGTACTTCTCCTTTTTACTAAGGGTTTTAACAGTAAAAGTGAAAATACATTACACAATAGAATGGCTGGCTCAAGTATTCAAAGAAGGGTTAATTAGATGGTTAACTTCAACTCAAACCTTTCAAACTTCTAGATAGAATGGCGTTATCAATGTTTCAATATTAGAGAGTTTGGTCAAATGAACAGAAAAGTAAATATTTGTTTATCAGTTTTTAAGTGTTATTTCTTAATTAGCCTGCAACTAGCAATGTATAGCATTCAGCTGTAAGTGGTAATATTGACATTTCTTGTAATGCTAAGGCTTGAAAGAGAACTTAGTATCAACAGGTCACCATGAGCAGACCCAATTGTGTGTTACTTTGTAAATATACAGAGTGCGTGCTTGTGTAACTTATGTAACAAGTGTAACAAATGTAACAAATGCTCAATCAAAAACAAGATACATTTGCAATAGTCTTCTGTTTCCAGAAGTCTAGACAGTCAACATTTCAAACCTGTCAAAAAGGTTATGTATCACACCAAAAGCAGTCACCTGACTGATTGAGGGAATAAAGTAGCTTTTGCTTTTGGGGCCATCACTAGTGTGATTATTTCCATAGCAAAGCAACCTCTGACACAGCAGCTTAGCTGAAATTAATTGTGATGATATGAAATTATTTTAATGCATGCATCAACCTTTCAGTGTTAGACATAACATAATTACTTATCTTTCACATAGAGTTTTCCAGCGATTGAGTGCCTAAATGCCAGTGTAAGTAGTCACACTGTACTCTCTCTGCACAGGGACACATGCATACGTGTCTGCAAATACACAATCTGTGTTAACTCGCTATTGTTGGCCTTTGCTGTGGTGTTATTTCTTTGTTTAGTCCTGTAGCCAGTGTTGCTGTCAAACTGTGAAAAAATGACACAGCAGAAAATGGCATCAGTGTGACTGGTGCTCCTCCACAAGGGTTTCACAGGAAGCTGGAAGTCTGACTGCCTAGAGGGATGGAGGAGAAAATCTCAAACAGGTCTAGGCTTGCAGGGTAATTACTGAGCTTCTGCTGTGAAGTGTAGCCGGGCAATGTCAGAACTCGATTGATAGCTGGGCCAGAAACATGTTTTTTTTTTTTTTAAATAACACTTAAAGTTGAATGTTTTTGAGAGTTCAATGTGTATAAAAACTCTGCTCCTTGTGCACCCCATCTTTCCATAAAGCATAACATACAATCACAAACACACATGCATTGTCCTGGCTGGGATGTTAAGCAGCACTGGACTGATCTGACTGTAGTGTCATATTGAGTTTGTTCCACTGTGTCAGGGGTAGCATGAGGTGTCGTCTGAAGGCATCAAAGACTACAGTGTGTGCAGTGGCTCAGTTTTGCATGGAGTGTGACTTGATTTGGAATGGGTGTTTGAGTGCACAAGAATGGTAAGTTGTTTTACATACATCTAGTAATTCTTCATGTTTTAGAATGTCTAGTATGACAATAAGCACAATTTGATGAACAGAATCAGGAATGCAGGAATCATCTTTTTGAAAAACAGTATGTTTGAAATAACTCAAACTATGGAAAGGAAATGGAAGGCCTTATGTGCAGCAGAAATATTGATATTCCTGGAATTTATGCCAATCTGGGCAATAGATTTTTTTTTTTTTTACATCTCATGAAGGTCTGATAAAAGGTCACTTACCAAAATGATCAACATTCATCCTCAAGGAACCATTAATGCTAATAGAAAATTTTATAGAACTGTGGACATAAGGTTTCAGGATATAGTGGTATGACTGAAGAGTCAACTAAGCACTGGCCAAAGGTCAGGAATTCAACAGTAGCAATGCTTCTAGGATCTATGATACCACGTTTTTAGTTTATATAATATAATGTCTTGCTGTGGACAAGAGTAGATGGAGAGATTTGGCAAAAAAGCCCAACATTTTTAACTTGGTGCATATTGGACATCCAGAGTAGTGGAACTACTTCACACATTTGCAGAGTCTGTGTGACTGATCAATTGAGTCCATCTGTGCAGAGGAACAAGCTCATCAGGCTCCAGATTCGTAACGTACAGTCACTTAGCAGGGAAAAGGAAAATAAGTCTTGATTTCTTATTTTCAGCCTGCTC